>WURT03134322.1:0-22914 GCA_009936505.3 Holothuria glaberrima | reverse complement strand
CGCAAGTAATTTTGTTTGTACTGAGGGTCGCAAGGCCGCCGAACTAAATAATTGGATTTTGAAACTATATATATATACTGTTAGACTAGGCGATTAAAGAATCGACGATAACACAATAATTAACAAATAAACAGAGGAAGTCACAACCGGAGATTTAACGGTGTTGAAGTTGGTTGAACACTTACTGTTAGACTTAACCGCTAAGTCTAACAGTATATGTTTGCTCAGTTTAGTATTATGTTTCTTTGTACATTTAACTCTAAATTTCGCACTTACAGTCTAGTCATTGCTGAAGAATGTCCAAGGGGGACCGAAAATTTCAATACAAATCATATTTTGAATCTGTATTCTTATTTGTCAGCTATACGACTGCATGGTCTCTTCTTTGTTCATGTTTGTATTTTTCACTGGAATACACGTGGATCTGACTTTATATATATATATATATATATTCAAATTTATCTGTCTAACTTTGTTTATGTCTGTAAAACGTCATAAACTCCTTGCCTCGTTGAGTATGATTTGAAAAGAGAATATGCTTAAAATCAAAATGACTGAAACGGCATATTGTGTTAAAGAAAAAATTGTTACAAAATATACAAATCAGGTTGCATAAATGTACCGAACACAGTAAACTGAACGTTTTAAAAATCCAAGCTACACGTTGTTCTCGGATTGCCGTCTCTCCTGCTTCTTATATATAGATGAAAAACAGAAGCCACCAGAAGATTGAAATATTAAAATAATCGATAAACGTTTAATAAACTTGGAAAAGAAAAACTGGATTATTAAATCTTCAAAGCAGCTTGATAGCACAACTGATATAACGTTATAAGGTTTGAAGTTTAAAGGTAACCGTTATATATGAAAGAAAAGAATCTAGAAAACACATATGCTGAAATCACCACTCAATCTAATTTTTGAGTAAAAAGAAGACAAATAGAAGGGATGTGTTAAACATTACGAACTCTCTTTAATTAATATCATTACCATAAATAACACCAAATTTTACCTTACATACTATAGAACAACAAACCGCTACCTTTAAACACATGTAATTCTGAAATTTCCATTACGTTGTTACTGATTATGAAAGTCTGATATCTTTTACAGAAACAGGGCTTATGCCAGTATTTACCCAAAGTTTCGACAAAGACCGCCGCCAGGAAAATAGAAAACGCAAATTTTATATCCAAGGCTGGGTGAAAGTTTGGGAGTTTTATAAGGGCCGATGTGCACTTTTTAAGAAGAAATTTCTTTACCGGCTAACGCTAGCGTTTATCCCTAACCTAATCCCCAACGCTAACAAAGAATACAATCGATACAATATAATACAATACAATACCGACTACCAATCAGGATATAGCTTCTTAAACAGTGCGCATCAGCTCTTTTGTATAAGCAAGATGGAAAGTTTTGGAATGATATTGAAAAGAAAACTGTAAGTTTGCAGTTAAACATCAAGCTAGAAAATAACAGATACTTTAATAATTGATGATATTTAGGAGATTTACGAAGGAAAAGCAGACACTATACAAATTTCCACAACACAAGTTTTCATCGATATATCATGGCTGAGTGAAACAAGCGTTTTGATAAAATTCCACATGCCTTTAATGTTTAACATGCATGAACTACTTCTTTTTGGCGATGTTCCTTTTTGCCATATTATTCGAACAGAAATATTTTCACAACTAAATATACAGTAACAGCACTCCCAGAAATTGCTTTTGAGTGACACATAATTAAAATGCTAGAAAAACATATAAAGGGTTTTTACACAGAAAAAGAATTACATTTACAAAGAGCAGTAATGATTTTTGTAAACTTTAAAACTTCTCAAAATATACTGTCCTCCAAGCAAAAACTCAGATAAACGTGATATTGATTAAATGGAGCAGTTAAGTTGTAATGTTTAACAAGTTCTCAATGGTCTACAGTATAAATCACTGTAACTCTCTCTACGTATGTCAATTTTGCAACTTAATTTGCAACTTAATTTAATAGAAAAGTCGTATCCGTTCAATGGAAAGCAATTTTTAAATGGGGCTCCATAGATGTAGAATTTACATCTCACTAGACAGGAGTCCACCTAATCTCTCTACGAGCACCTTTTCAAAAATATTGACGTTTGGTATTAAGTTTGATCAATTACCTCTGACACTCTCCAATTTTGATCTTAACTTTTGGCTAAGAATAACAACCAAACGTTCTCACGATTCTGCTCCATCACAGTTTTGTGTCAATGTATTTGTTTACAATACTCCATGCTGGATATCTTTCGTTGCGTCCAAACCGGGGAGTTGTTATTACAGCTTTCTGTCCAAACTAAAGATGTTCTGCCTTAAACCTGCTGGACCTAGGTACATTTGGTTACATTATACGTTTTTCTGTATACCGTTCCCTCTAAAATAGCAGTTTATAACCGGCACACTTGCTGTATCTATCAAAATAGAATCTTAAGTATTTCTCACAACAGGAAGAAATTTCTATTTAGTACTAACACTTTGGTTTAAAATATTTAAAACGACAGAAAAGTATCGTTTTATCTGTAAAGAATCTTTAAAGAACACTTTATGTAACTTTGTCTGATCCCATTATTACAAATATAGAACCATGCTTACATGTTTTCAATATATAAGTTTAACTATTCCACAAAGGGACGTGAATATAAAAAAGTAGTCGTTCAGAAAATCTCTTCCATTTACACTGAATAAATGTTACGTATGATGAACCCAGATCAACACGTATATAACGTACCTATCTTAATTGTTTGCAAGAAAAACGCATTGTTCAACATGTCTTTTCTTAGAACACCAATAGTTTTGTATTATACACCAGGAGAAGACATATGTGTGAGTCACAAAATATTGTCCAGTGTATGCTCATAAAAATAAAATTCATATTTGAATGTAACCTGTGACAAGCCAACTACCTGAAGTTATAGACAAAGAATATTATTAACAATATAATACCAATAACAAGTGCAGCTCCAATACAAAATTTAGCAGCCATTGCCCATCACTTTGCCGCGTTAAAATCTCCCATTTCGACTCTTTTTTTCACCTGTGGCAAGATGAAACAAAGTAGCAGTTTATTATCAAAAGAAACATTCTTCAAAGGAATTCCTGAATACTAATATGGCCAGCTCTAATCGATTGATTGCACTGTGGAATGTCTATAAGATTTGTGATAAGGGGAAAAATAATATATGCCAGCTCTGCTGCATTTATCTAGAAATTATTTTAAGACTTACTGAGGAGGAAGTAAAGAGAAACATACAAACATTTGTAATAGTTAGATAAAATATGTTTTTTTTTGTTTCATTAGAGTAGTAGTTAATGAACAAAGGAAGAGTGGTAGGATCAAAATTGAAGTCAGAGAGCTATAACGGAGCTCTTTGATTTAGTTAATGATTTGTAACAACTTTCTGCTAAGATTATATTGTTTTCGTTATACAATGGTGAATGTTGCAGACGTCGTATTGAATAGAGCTGGGGAAGTTCAATTGATCGCAATTGAGATATTCACTTAAGTGAACTTGTAACGAGAGGACAAAATTCGTGACAATGTGATGAGCGTTTGGATACCTACATACTGACCTCGTAGCCGGTATTCATCACCTACCCAGTTTAAAATGGGAAGCAAAACTTTTACTTTTGGACAATTTCGTCCAAAATCTTCCAAAAGCGTCCCATTTGTCACTAGGTAGTGAGTTTTTCTAAGTCCGTCTTTTGTCCATACATTGAATTTTGCAAATGCCATCATAAGCTAAATTAAAGATCCAATAACAGAGCATGTCAGAACTAGTCCAATTTCTTCCAGGTATGCTTCGGTCAAAGAGAAAACTATTAAATCTATATGTTCCAAATTCCTACAGGAAAGGATTGAGCAAACTTATACACACCACATTAAGTCATATCGATACCCATTTATGAGTACGATAAATTCATTCCAAGACGGTTCCTTTTACGTTTAGAAATAGCAACTATCGAACAATTATTAGTGTAACGCTGGGAGACATGCTCAACACAAACAAAACATGATGAATGCTGTCAAGACACAATAACTTTACAGACATTATGCATATTACGTCGCGGAATCAAACAAATCGAAGAGCGTGTGCTCAGGTGCCAGGTATTTACGTAATTTTGTACTCCAAAAAGTGCAGCATGTCATCTATGGAGGATGTTAATCAAATAGGCATGACGTCATTGCCTAAGGTAAGTACTTAAATATAGTTATGACAGAAAACTGACCTCCAGAGACACGAAAATGGCCGGAACTCCTATAAGTGGGAAACAGAACATGCTGACCAGGGCCGAAGCGATTATTAAGAAGGTATATGGAATGTCATGTATCGTCCCAGCAAGATTTATACTTTTAGTAGCATATGGGTCTGACCTGCTTATCTGAAAAAAAAATTATGCAATCACTACTTCTAAATTCACCTGTCATATGTGCTATTTGCAGAATGTCTGTACTACCACACGAGTCTACAAATTATTGCAGAAGGAACAGAGACTAACTACATAACTACATGAGAAAAGTTACAACTTTACTCTTATATTCATTGTAAACCTGAAAGTGAAAGTGAAAGAAGTTGGAAAAATACATCAATTTCCTTTTATTAACTAATTTTGACTTAGACCTTGCATGGTTATATACGTGTAACACTAACGACTACACTAAATAAATTACGAAGAAAAGCTTAGCTCAAGCCATACCTCAAACGCAAGAAAGATCTTCAACTTTTCGAATACGATTATATTGCCTCCTTAGGGAAGAATACGCACTTGACCAAAGGTTCACTAGATCAAGGTTTCGCTAGAACGAAGATTCGCTTGACTATAAAGCTGCTTCAGGTTCGAGGTAGGGTTAGGACTCCGGTTAGACAGAGATAAAGTTTTAGGGTCTGCCTCGTGTGGGATTAGGGTTTGGGTTAGAATTAGAAGTTAGAGTTAGGATCTTTGGTCTAAAGAGCCTTGGAGTTGATCTTTCGAGTAGAAAAAACTAGCCATGTGAAAGATTTCTTACTTTAAAATAAAGAAGTGATTAATTTACCGTGGCAACGGACTGCTCCATGATGAAGAACCCTTTTCAAGTAAATTGTTCTTCTTGTCTTCAAATCTTCTTGGAAATGCAAGGAAAGCAATTTAGTATGTTAATTTTAAATTTTTTGCAGACTTTATTGAAATAAAAATGAAAATGACATTTTAGCATGATTCATCAGCGGTTTCCCTAAACTTTTTTTCCACTCGCCGGCCGGACTAGTGATACAACTTTCTGAGTAGTCCGCAAGCTTTTCCACTAGGCCGCCTATTGTTGTATTCAAAAAGCAAAATAAAAATTGGTTTTACTCAATACTTCCTTATGAAGATGCCTGTTAAAGTTTGATGTGTGGTAAGTGACTTCATTCAACCTGAGGCATTACATGATTGCCCCTATTCTTAGTAAATTCTAACTATGAATAAATAAATGCACAGAATAGAACATGTACTTGTCTTCTAAATGAAGGTACTTTTATTTATGTGAGATAGCTAAAAGAAAAAATCAAAACTACTTGGACGGTTTGTAACACAAGAAACAAGTTATGAACACTAAATAACACAAAATACATGACAAGGTTTTATAGACAGGCAACACGAAGGAGAATGCGAATATAGCCTTCTGAATTAGAAGAATAGGGAGAACCTAATTCAGGGAGTTCGGAAATGAAGAAACGGATAAGGTATGTTGAGAATATGGTGTCACATTTACAGTGCGTCACGTCGGTGCGTGAGAACTGGCAGTAACCTCAAAGGGAAAATGAGTAACTGATAGTAAATAACGAAACTAATCATTACAGCTTATAAAACTGAGATCATTTTTTTCCAGTGATAAAAAGATCTGATTGTGCGTTGCAATTAATAATTTTAACTATGGATAGGAGGTAGTCAGATTTTTTAACTCCTCAACCGGACTACCAAGATGAAGGTTTTCACTCGCCCGCGGATGTTTTCAGTCGCAAATGGTCAGAGGGCGAATGCTAATTTCGAATCCTGGCATAAATTTTGATTAGGCTGTTTTGAATAGTTTGATGTGAGATCATAGTTAACGTTATTATACTCTCAGTTAAAATGATCGCTACATTTTCACAACATTGTTCATTACCTCAAATGAGTTGTACTATCTTTTCATGTGCGTTTTTGAAGTAGTTTGAGAGAAGCTAATAGGTGATCAAACTTTTTATAAAGCTCGAATGTTAGTCATGAAGGAATTCATACCGTTGATGTCTTTTTCAGATTGCGTCTCGTACAAGCCTGGCTTCTAAACATAGTAGCACTTTATCTGTTACTCAACTCCGCAGGGCTTGTATAAGCGGCTCCCCAAGCTTACCACGAAAGGGCGTTCAGAGGACAGCGCGGTGCGGTCATCAATATTTGAGCGATGCGCGCTATTCCAATAATAATTACTGCAAAGTGCATTGAATTCTATGTTCTGTCAGACATAAAATTGTGTTACTAATATGCAACCCAAGTTTGAGAAGGGGCGTAGATGAATTTCGATGCCTGAATTTTGCACTGCAGGCAACAACGACAAATATTCGACTTGTAGCTGTTTGCACAAAAGCTTGAATTGACAATGCTCATGAACATCTAATCACTGTTTTTCTTTTAAATTCTGAGTGCTCCCTCAAAGGAACGAAGCCACGTTATGTGCAAGTTTCTTTGAACATTAATATGCATAAATATTACACCAATGGGAGGAAACGGAACTATGTGACGACAATGAAACCGTAATGTGCCACGAACCTCTCTGCAAAACGCCAAAACGCACAATGCGCATACATTGCATTGGTAACCAAAACGATTAGATTGTGTAAGAGTACAACATGAATATTACACTGTAAAAACAGTTGGGTCAATTTGACCTAAAAGTGGCTCAGGAGGGAATCAAGTAAAACTTTTGGTTTAAATCATGACCCAAGTAAGGCTTTATTTGACCCAAAGTGGGTTAAAATTTGACCCAAAATGTTGGTTCAGTTCCCTCGTGACCCACGTGCTTTTGCAGTGTAATTTACACAATTTTACTGCTAAGCTGAGAGAGCGGAAATGTTTTGAAGAAAATTGATATTACACTACTTAGTTTATCTCGGAAAAGTTACATGGGCTGTTCTATAACTCCAACCATTATCAGGAGTCAGAGGTACCTCAGTTCTCAATGGGTAACTGATTGCTATGTATACATGTTCTCAAACAATAGCTCCACCCTTGTCTATCGCGACTTGTGCAGATCAATGTAAACAATATAACGTAGTCTGTTACACAGCAAACAGCCAATAAAGGCCTACCCAATATGGTCTTGGGTACTTTAAACACAGAACAGGCTGTCCTTCCTTGGTATGGGAGGTATGATACTAAGACAGCTTGTTTACTTTAAAAAAGGGACTAGAAGTTATTTTTTGGGAGAATTTAAACATTTGGAACAAGACGATTGTCCTATTAAAGAAAGGGGTTTAGGTCCAAGTTTTGTCTGCTATGTTAAAAGTATAAGCATTCTGCTAAATTTTGTTTTTATTTATTTTTTTGCTGTCTGACTGTTGTACTGCAAAAGATGTTGATATGGAACGATATCACATTTCAACCAAATTGAACTTGATTTAAAGGGAAAATGCAGTCGCCCCAGTTTGAATTAGTGTAATAGTCTACTCTGATTCATGAATGGCTCTTGAAAGTCATATGGCAACGTTTTCCTCACTGAATTGTAAAATTTACGAGGAGTAAGTCCTTGGTTTACCTTAAATTTGCAATTTTGAAGTCCTAAAATGTCATAATAGATACTTGGAAGAAAAATAAGAAGAAATTTGTGAAATTTAGCTGCTATTTCAAAACAGTTTGGGGCTACTGCTTATGCCCTTTAAGGTCACATCGTGCCCTGACATTACAATCTATACTGAATTTTATTTCGGTTAACTTAAAAACTTCCTATCTCCTCTATCGTCCCTCCTTTTTGGAAACGTGTATGCATGAAACGCATTGACATATTAAAAACTTTATATCCCTACAGGCAACTCCTAACCTAGGCTATATATTTTAGGTCAAAGGGAAAAAATAAAAAAACATAAAAAGGAAGGAAATAACATCAGTCCTTCTTGCCTCAAGTTTAGCTTAAAAATTTGAAAACTTTATTTTGCTAATTTCCAGTAAACCATTCACAGGAATTTGATAAAAATTTCCCTCAAATGTTTAGGTTTAGTTTCTCTTTACATAGCCTACAAAAAGTTTTTTTTCGTCTTTTTTCAGTGTGATGTAAGATTTACTTACAACTTATACGTGGTATTTGCATACGGAATATCAGATTAGATTTTGAGCCTTGACATGTCATAGAATATGGCATACATTAAACACAATGCTGGAATTTAACATTAGCATTGTCTTTTAATTAATTATTAAACCAAATATTTTTACACGTTTTATAGTTGACTGTAATCTTAACAGATCATATATACCTTGCTCAATAGAATTTTCATGAAATGCTTCCGAATATCACAGATAAAGGTTGCTGAAACCTTTCACCACCTTGACTACATACATACCTGTATACCAGTATCCAGCGGTTATATGCCCAATTATAACTGTGATGGCATAGTTGTGATATCTTTCACAAACGGAATGTGAACACAATTGACGTTGAATATCCGTTCGTAACAGTAAAGGCAATAGCGCCGGTATTTTCTATAGGAGCAGAAGGCTTTACAGGACAACTATAGTGGGATTCCAACGTTATGGAAATGCCATCAGGGGGGTGATATTAGAAGTATCACCTCCTTGGATCATTTAAGTAGGGGGAACGGGGAGGGGCTTGACCATTTCATGTGGGGGCGCCTTGTTACAAGAAAGCGGAACCCCACCATTAGTTGGCGCGCAGCGTGCCAGGAAAGGTTTAGCTACAAAGGCCTCCTAGATCGCCGGAAATGACACGTCTCTGGTCTTGCAAGCTGCTCTACAGTTTTCTAAACATCAGTTATTTTGAAATCTCATGAAGAAATTCTGGTCGGTTACTTTGACATATCATGACGTACTTTTTGTGAGTTTGACACCTTCATAGACATTTTTCGGCAAATCTAAATAATGGCGCCGCCCAAAGGTTAGTGATGGGGAGGGCACTATAAAAGATAATGCTCTGCCTAGATACACCCAGAAGACTGGTGTAAAATTGTGCATATTTCCATCGAGGGGTTGTTTGCACCCGGAGGGAATCCTTCCGTTGTCACCTTGTGTAGGTAATGTCCTGGGGGAGGGATCCAAATTTTTGTTCATTCTCGATGGCTTAGACTCAAAATGGTGCTATCTTTGACACATTTTCGAACTGATCATATATTGGAAAAATTTCGCAAATAAGTGACATTTTACTTTTGATTGACTGTAAAGGAGAGGTGTGTTGACTAAGTGGAGTCCCGGGTAACAACTCCTCCCCTTGAAAAATCCCGTTTAGGAAAGGTAGCTTAGATGCAAAATGCAGGTATCTTTGTCAAATCTTTCAATTAATTACATTCTTAAAAATTATCATTATTTTGTGATATTTTGACCAAGGCTTGGCACTCCTTTCTCACAAAATTTATAATGACAATTTGCCCGACAGGGGGAGCCAAACTTCCCGACGGATGAGCCAGCAACCTGAAACCCCAAAAAGGATAACGAAAACTTTGTGTTTCACAGAGATGTAGTCAAGTCATCGACAGAGTCCCTCTGTTATCTCAATAGGGGAAATTCCTCCAGAAATTTCAAGTCACTTAGAGTCAGAGGGTTGTGACTCGAGTCGCTACTTGATTACATGTCTGGTGTTTCATTTGGTGGATATTTAAAAGTTTTGGGCTATTATTAAAAAAAAATTAAAAATTGTCGTTTCTTCTGAGCAAAACTGAATTTTTATTTTGAAATTTTATTTAAGAATTTGCCCTAATTCAGTACAAAATCAAGCAAATCGTGGACACGACTGGACGTCGTCCGGGACCTCATATTTGTCTTACCCATTAAAGTTCCCGTCCGGTAAGGCTCACCTCATCCCCAGGAGCCGTTATGACTAAGATAAATATGAATTCCCCGACGACGGGGAGCCTGCCTTTTTTCTGTCAGTGAAGCCCCTGTGGGTTGGGGGTTGTGGAATATGCCCACGGTGTTTCCACCTGTCGTAAGAGGCAACTAAAGGGAAGGACTTGCTCCGTATTTGAACTGTATTTGAAACCGAACTTGAACTTGAACCGTATTTGAAACCGTATTTAAACTTTACTTTTTTATCTAGTTGACACTATATAACACATTCGTGTTGATGTGTCGTTAAATCTGATCTAACTAACTTTTGTCAGTGAACTTTCAACTATTTGTTAAAGTGAAAGGGAAAAAACTCTTACTACTTTTCAGGGGCGGCTCTAAGAAATTTTGATGGGGGGGGGGGAATCAAGTCAGTATGCAGGGATGTTCGGACGACCCCTACCCGGCAATATCAATGATCCGCTCCGAATAGTAGCATGGTGGGTTGGAATGTTGCGCACTTAGTGAGTACATTCCGCTTTGCAGAGTCAAAAGAGCAAAATAAATGAAATCCGCTATACAACTCGATTGATTTTGACAACTCTTCCCTATAACCTGCTTAACCGATTTCTACTAACAAGCGAGAATTGGTGAAATATTGGCCGGTTTGTTAAGGGTGCCTTAAAGCGACTTTGAATCCAGAGAGTGACGTAATGTTGTGCACTGAAAAGAAATACTTTGACAATGAACTGTTTACAACTCCATACTGTCACTAGATATAACAAACCGATTCTACGACAAAAATAATTTGATTCTGCAGCAAATGGCACCCACATTTGTCGCTTTAAGGCCTAGAATCTGCACTCAACTTCTAGCAGGTTTTGACCGTGCTCACTGTTAAGCACATAAAGAAAAACGCTTGAGAAGTTCATGTCAAAGGTCATAGTTTTGCTACATTTTTCCTAGATTTGTTTCATGTGACTGAAAATAAAACTCCGTATATTAAAGTCTTTGAAATTCTCCATAAAGGTGTGCAGTGATGGCTTAAATGTGTTATTTTTAGGGGTGCGCAACATTATGCACTGCGCAACATTATGTATCGCGACTTTGCAACAGGAGTATGGTTTTTATTATTATAGAGATGCCCCATAAAGTTTTCAAAAGCTCTTCAAAAACCATCTCAGGCAGCCAGTCATGATCCATCTTTAAAAATCATTCCAACTATATCAGGCGATCTGCCAGTCGCTACTCCATAAGGGCGGGACAAGGACAGGGGAAATAGGTAAAGCGGCTTGATCCATTTGTAAAAAAAAGAGCTCCAACTTTAAATAAATTGCAGTAGATGAGATAAATGGCGTTTTTGGACAGACAATTAATTGATTGTCTAATTTGGAAAGTGCGTGCAGTTTGATAGCTCTCAAATTGTTTGGTGGAATCAACCAGAGCGCACGTCTTACATTTGGCCGGGCAAGGTGAACAACCAAAATTCTGGTTGTTGGCCGTCCCGTAGATTTGGGGGGGGGGGCGAGAAAGCAACAACGGGGGATCGGGAAAGACAGACTGTAGGCGAGTCGTGCTCTGAAGTATGGGCAAATATTTTTGGATGAATTTGGCGAGTGGTGGTAGACCGTGTTGGTACTCAGTTACCAATGACACTCTATTAGAAATGGGCTGACGGGTTTTGTAAATCAGTGGTTCAGAACGCGGGGTATCCCTTGCCTTTGTTAGGGCATTTTCAATTGAAACCCGAAAGTACTGTCTGTTAAGGAGGTGTCTAGACAGTTCGTTTGTGCGAATTTCAAAGTGTGTCTCAGAGGAACAGATGCGTTTGATGCGAAGTGCTTGGCTACATGGAATATTTTCGGTGCACAGCGGGGGTGGCAGCTGCTTGGTAGTAGGTAGTTGTGCTTGTCCGTGGGTTTATTGAACAAGCTGGTTTTGATTGAACCATTTTCTATGGTCAATGTTGTGTCCAGGAAGTGGATACTGAATCTAGAGGAGTCGGCCGTGAATTTTATTGTGGGGTGGAAGGAACTGATGTTGTCCACAAAAATTTTCAGGGTATCTTCACCGTGGGGCCAGATCATGAAGATATCGTCGATAAAACGTAACCAAATTTGTAGTCTTAAGTTTTGTTGAGACAAGAATGCTTTCTCGAGGTTGCTCCTGAGTAAGTTTGCGAATGAAGGAGCCATCTTTGTTCCCATAGCAGTATATATATATATATATATATGTTTCAGGACATAACAAAAAGTAGATGGTGTCGTTCTTCTAGGTAATAACGATATTAAAAGTTGGTAAAACGGTTAAAGTGAGAGACTTTCAAAACTTTTAAAGTTCTAAATGGGCCATAAAAATCAGAAAACACGACGTTTCGGAAGGACACGCCTTCCTTGTTCACGTGCTAGACTTAAACTAAAAGGGCAGCAGAAAAACATGAAGCAAATCACGAAAAAAGCCTACGTCAGGTACTCCCTACTATGACTTACGTCTTTGACATTCATGCCCACTGGGGCGAGCGTGTTAAGCTTAAAAGTCCAGTGGAGCTCCCTTTCTTCCCTAATTTTCTTGTTGTTCCGAAGCTTTTCAATTGCTAGCTCCATTTTACCGTTTTACCAACTTTTAACATCTTTATTATCTAGAAGATTGACACGATCTGCTTTTTTATGTCCTGAAACTGAAATTTATTTTGAATCTTTTTACAGTATGCCGTGTGTCCTGCGTTTGTTTCTTCCTTGCAATTTTATATAAAAATAAATATACTTGACTGCCTGGAGGCTGTCAGGCGTTCCCTCAGATCATATGGAATTCCTGAGGACGTTGCCTTAATGGCAGCCGAAGCAAGGAGACCTTTCACCCGGCGCACTTTCAATTCTAGGCTCGCCCGTTTCGCTGGGTGGTGCCCAGACCACCAAACTTTTACAGATAAGGCGTCCTTGGCACAGGTCTCTGAGTTCTTAATGGAACTGTTTGAAGAGCAAACATGTTAATACCATCAAGAACTATCGTTCGGCCATGACCGCTGTCCACAAGGGTTTCCCTGATGGGTCCGCGGTGGGGTCCAGTGCGGTCCTCCAACAGCTGTTCCAAGGTATGAGTAATTCTAGGCCTATGCTCAGAACATTGGCTCCCAGCTGGTCCATCAATGGGGTCCTCAAGATCCTCGATCTGGAGCCCTACGAGCCCCTCCACTCATGCCCTCTGACTCGCAAAGTGTTTTTTTTTCTGGTTGAGGCGGCTACAGGGCGATTGAGCTGCCTTCAGGCGTTCTCGGTTAAGCCAGGCCATGTCAGGTTCGAGAACCATGGGGTCCGACTCGTCCCGGACTCCAGGTTTCTCGCCAAGAATCAAACCCTGACGTTCCTGCCGGGCGAGGTCTTCATCCCGGAGATCGGCTCGGCCCCTCGGTGCCGGAGGACAAAAAGTGGTTCCTGGTCAGAGCACTGAAATGGCATCTACACCGAACGCAGGAGGTGCGCACCTCCGACCGACTCTTCGTCCTCCACCGAGACCATTCACAGCAACCTCCAAAGATACCACTCCTCGATGGCTCACCGACGTCTTTAAACCGCATGCCCAATGGAAAGGTTCGGGCTCTTCAAGTCCGAGGGATGGCGGTGTCGAGCGCCCTGTTCGCTGGCGTCCCCATTGAGGACATCCTCAAAGCGGCCGCCTGAAAGACCCCTTCCACCTTCGTTGCTTGATAAAAAACAGAAAAAAAAAAAACAGAAACCCCCCCCCAAAAAAAGCAAAAAACAAAGTGTATACGATTTCACTGAACGGGATTTCGGTGGTCGCCCACACGTAGGATCCTTGTCTATCCCTCCGACCCCGGCGCCAGTGTCTTAAGCGTCAGCGCTCTTTCAACTTAGGTAAGTGTCGGAGTTTCCTTCTTTGTTCAAGGAGGCTAACTCCTCACTCGCTGGGGCTCAGTCCATTAAGGACGGGTCAGCGGGTCAAAGGACGGCTTCCGGTCACATTGAAGGTGCGGCGCTAAAACGATCTTCGAGTGCCTCGTTCTGCTCGGGAATAATGCATTTTTCGCACACCTGATGAAGGGTTTAGACCCAAAACGTCGTGGACTTTTTCACAAATCTTTAACACTATTTACTACTTTTTTCGACCTATATATATATATTTATATGTGTATATAAACATATGGATAAAATTGTATATAAATATAATATGAAATTGTATATAGGAATTAGTGCTTAAGAAAACTAATCTGACACACGCAAACACAAACAAATAATATATATATATATACGGAAGTATATCCGAACGCATCCGCTACACACCATTCTTCAATATATATATATATATATATAAATCGGAGAGGTCCATATAATTTTAAGGAAAGAAAACACAGCGATGAGTTTGAAATCCATGGTGGATTTAATACGGACGCCAATATTTCGTAAGAAACACTTTACATCGTTAAGGCGAAAATAGCAAACTGACAACACAACCAGAGACGATAAAATTAGTAGAGCATGACAACAATCAGGACAGTTTAAGACTATAGCTTTGTACGTTCTTATTGAAGGTAGGTTGGATATTGTTAATGAATAGGGATTCCATTATTTTCCGCTTGTACCAAGCATTCTCAACGCCAAGGACTTTCACATTATTGGGGCAGGGGACTTCATGGCGCGCCATTTGGCAGTGGGTAAAAATAGAGCTAAACTATTTTAAACGATCGGCATTAACATGCTTCACAAACATATCCTGAAGTCTAAGTTTCAACTTACCAATGTAATTATCCCTGCAGGATTGCTCGTCACATTTAATGTTATGAATACAACCAATGCTCTAAAAATAGGGATCTTGACCTTGATCTGGAAGACAGATCCATCTTTACAGCAAAAGTTATTGTTGTAAAGTTGGATATATATATATATATATTTATATTATATATATATATATATAATCACCAAATTGACTCCAAAACTAGGAAGCTAAAAAGAGAGTGTCCCAAATCTGAGCTTCAAAAGAAGCTCAGACTCATTTCTCAGGATTGTCTCCGTCTCTCCCAAAGACTCAATTCCAGGCCACAACACAAGTGTCACAGAGATCAGGTCACTTCAAATCAATTAAGACAAAATTCCAAAAAGTGCAGATCTCGAAGATTTCTCCGAAACCGGTGACTGACTCTTCCATAGTCACTAACGCGGTTGTCACCATCTCGTGTCAGCTCCCTGAAGAAGAACCCAAACTTCTTTCGAAGGGAATCAATTTCTGCCCAAACCAAGGCAGACTGACACACAAAAATTGTCTTTAGATCTGGCAGCGTTCTACCGACGCTTACGTCTTCGGGAGTATTTTGCCGATGAAGACGGCGCAAACCTTAACCAACCACTTCCGTACAACGACATAGCTTCTCAATTCAAAGCAAAATGTACCTGGAAACCCAACAAAGGGTCGTTGCCCATCACTTGAATCAATCATTCTTCCCAGCCATTGAAGAGGAAGTAAAGACTTATACCTCTGCCCCAGATTTTCTTGACAATCTCACAAAAATTGAAAGACAGGCCATTAAAAATTAACGACATCGCGACGATATCGTCATTAAGCCGGCCGACTAAGTTTCTGCGATCGTTGCAATGGGTACCAAATTCTACAGGGAGGAAGCCTACAGACCGCTTGGCAATCCCGATCACTACAAACGTCTCGATTCAGATGCCACTTCAGAAATTGCAAAGAAAGTGAAAGCGGCCATACAAAACTGGTTCGCAATGGATCTATCGACTCTGAAACTGGCACCAATCTCTTTCAGGTACATCCAAACCCGGGCCGTTTCTATTTTTACCCAAAATTCATAAGACGGGTAACCCATGGGAGACATATCAAATATATGGAAACGGGACTGCCATGGACAAAATCTCAAAATTTGTTGACCTGCTCATTCTGCCACTGGTCCCATCTCTCTCTACCTAGGTTCAGGGCACCACGGAATTTATCCGCAAAATTGGTGAGATACAAAATCTCCCACAGGACACAATTCTGGTCACTCTTGACGTGTCCTCTGTACACAAGCATACCCAACGGAGAAGGCATCTCTGTTTGTAAAGCCGACTTCAGACCCATCCAGGGCAAAACACCCACCAAGAAAGACTTACAGGCGAACTGATGCGCCTCGTTCTGACAAACAACAATCTCGTTTTTGGCGACCAGCACTACCTCCAAATTCATGGTTCTGTCATGGGAACCAAGATGGTTCCCTGTTTCGCAAATGTATTCATGGGCAACCTAGAGCAAGAATTCTTGTCTCAACAACATTTAGGACTGTTCTCACAAATACTGCAAAAAAAAAGTAAATCTAAAAATGTTTGTTGGTATTTATGAAGCATTATTACGTTCATTTACCCGATGGTTAAAGTTAGCTTCACATGCCTAATGGGTTTTTACACCATTTTTCCGATTTGCCTATTTCGGTCTGTCATGTGTAAGAAGTAGATTGTGTTTTATGGAGTAATCGTAAGCTTTTGCTATGACGTCTACTTAGTCTACTACGTTTAATTAGAATAATTTCTGTTAATGTGGGGGACTCAGGGATAACTTTAAACGCACAGATGTGTTTCATTACCTGTATAACAAAAATTTTTGTATCTATTGCCTACAAGACACCTATTGGACAGCTGATATTGAAAGTTTTGTAAGATCAGAGTGGGGTGGGGGGACTGCTTTTATTAGTCATGGATAGTCAAACTCCCGTGGTGTGGCAATTCTTTTCAAAATTGCTCAGCTATCTTTCACAAGTGGAAGGGTGATGCAGATGGAAAATATAATTGCTTTAGGTATTACGATTTGTGAGATGCGCCTAACTTTGATCAATATATATGGTCCTAATATTGATTCTCCTCAATTCTATGATTGTTTGAAAGATATTTTGAATGGTTTTAGTAATGCTTTTCACTTTACCTGTGAAAACTGTGATTAAGTACAAAATTTTAGTCTAGATACGTTGAATTATCGTCGTCTTAATAATCCTAGGGGCACACAAGGTGGTCATTAACTTAATTGATGAGATGGAGTTATATGACCCTTGGCGTCACTGTAATAGTACGGTCAAAAGATAAACTTGGAGACAGGTGTCCCTCTAGAGGAGGTTTCCTCCTCATTTCTGATGAGTTACGGATATTCTTCCAAAATATGAGAGTAATCACTGTAATGCTTGGACTGGAGTTAAGTAAGATCCATAATGGTCGTAGTTTTTGGAAGTTTAAAAATAGCTTATTAAAGGATATGATTTATTTAGAAAGAGTGAAAGATGTCATTAAGGAAAATATGGATAGATACTCAATTGAAGCTTCGATAGATGTTTCTATTGAAGATGTGAAGTTTACAATAAGCAACCAACTTTTCTTACAGGCCCCCTTACGTGATATCCGGGGTTTCACCTTAAAGTATTCTTCTAGAAAGAAGAGTGCTGACGAAACTCGTAAGAAGTTTATTCAGGACAGATTAAAATTTATTGAGGAAAATTATTTCAATAAATCAGTGAGTATACTTGAAGGAATACAGAGTTTAAATACTGAATTAGAGAGACAGAATAAAAAAGATGGTGTTTTTATACGTGCAAAGGCTAGGTGGATTGAATTTGGGGAAAAATCCGCAAAGTATTTTTTAAATGTGGAGAAACGTAATTCTATTCACAAGGTCATAACAAGGATCGAGAGTAGTGATGGTTCTACCTACAGTTCTCAGCTGGAGATAATGGATCAAGTAGTTTCATATTACAGGAATTTGTTTGACATAGTTCAGGCAGTTGACAATAATGCTGATTTGGATACCTGTTGAGTGAACACTGTAATCCCTCTGCCCTTATTGACATGATTAATATAATGAGTGACTCAATCTCTAAGAACGCAACTTTGTCTGTTTTGAAAAAATTAAGAATAATAAATGACCAGGGCCAGACGGTTTTACCGCTGAATTTTATTAAAGTATTTTGAGATTCACTGTCACCTTTCATTCTTTGTTGATTCAAATATGGTTTGTATCATGATAGTTTATCTGTCACACAAAGACAACGTCTGATAACATTACTTCATAAAAAAGATAAGTCTCCTTTACTTCTTAATAATTGGAAGCAGATTTCACTTTTAAATGTCGTTTATAAATTGCTCTCAGGTTGTATTGCTGAACGAATAAAATATGTTTTACCATATGTAATAAACACTGATCAAAATGGTTTTCTAAAAGGTAGATTTATTGGTACTAATATAAGGAATTTGTAGACATTATGCATTACTTAGAGAATGAGAATATCCCCGGGTTGGTCTTTCTGGCTTATTTCGAAAAAGGCGTTTGATTCACTGAGTAGAAATTTCATCTGGAGAGTTTGAAAGGTTTTTCGGCTTTACTGACAATTTTATTACATGGTGTAAAACACTTTACAATAATATAAACTCTAATAATTTTTTCTTGAATGGGACCTCTGATTCTCTTAATGCCTTAGTTAGAATTACAGAACAATTTTGTAAGCTTTATGGTTTGAAACTAAATTTTGACAAGTCTAATCTTATCTGGGCTGGCTCCAAGAAATTTTCAACAGAACGACTTAGTAATGATTTTGGTTTTAGTTGGAATGATGGACGGTGTTTTACATACCTGGGTATAACTTTTTCAATCTTTTTAGATAAAATGACTCCTCTAAATTATTGAAAAGTTTTGGATGACATTAAAAATTTGATTAAAATGTAGTCTTAAAGGCAGTTAACTGTTCTCGGTAAAGTAGTTGTTGTGAAATCCCTATTTCTTTCAAAAATGTCTTATGTGGCGAGGGTTCTACCTAGCGCTGATAATGCCTTTTTCACAAGTCTTAATTCAGCTCTATACACTTAAATCTGGGGGTTGAGAGAGTCAAAAGAAGCCAATTAATTCAAAATTAAAAACAGAGGGTCTAAAAATGATTTATGCCCATAATTATTCTATATCACGTAAATTGCGCTGGTTATAGAGGTTTTATTATTATAACGGTTTTTGCTGTGAGAATATCCTTTCTTTTCATTTAAGAAGATATCGTTCTGTAAAAACGTTCTTAGAACTTGGACATATGACAATTGAAACCCTTGCTTTAATGTTAAACAATACATTTTGGAAGGAAGTGTTTCAAGGATGGGCAGATGTCCTAGCTATCCATCCACTGGCATACTGTCGGTCTATTGATGAGTTTGTAGAACAAAATGTTTAGAATAGCCTTTTCCTTATTGATAACCAATGTAAGTATCTCAAGCGGCTGTACGATAGGGGTGTTCGTTGTGTAAACTATTTTTAGCCAATCATATTGCGTTCCTTTCTTATGATACTTTTTGTGGGAGTCACAATGTGATCGTAAACGCTTTGACGTACTTTGGCATAGAAAACTCTTTTCGTAAAATGATAAGCGAGTTGTCTCTTCGGCTCCTCGCTAGTACTTCCTTTGTTGTTTGTTACTTGTTACCCAATGTCCTGTAAGATATTATTGACATTTAAACCAGAATGCAAATTCTTTTATGAATTCCTTTTAAAGGATTAATCATATGGCAGTAATGCACGAAATCGCAATGGCTGCAGTACAGGATAACGAATCGTATTCTTAGTTGTAATGATTATCTCAATATATCTCGATAATAATTTGTTTTATTTTTATAAAGCAAATGGTGAAACCATTCAGCACTTATATTTGTATTGCCCTATTTTCTTTCATTTTTGGGATAATTTAAGAGAACTAATAAGACTAAAATTAAATTTAGCTTTTGAACTGAATGTTAAAACTATTTTATTAGGTATCTATTATGATAAGACACTGAATTGCATTATTCTATTAGCAACATATTTTCTCTATAGGAGTAAATATATTTCTGTCAAGCCTACAATAGAGGCATTTATCTCCTTTCCAAAAAAGTAGTATTGCATTCAGAAATATGGAGCCTCAGTTAATGAGCGTTTAAATTCTTTTAACGAAGATTGGCGTCAATGGGCTGCTTTGTTTGTGTAAGATATTAATATATTTGTTATATGAAAATTTGTGGGAACAAAATGAATTAATAAAATAAAATTAAGACCACAAATTTGGTTACGTTTTATCGACGATATCGTCATGATCTGGCCCCACGGTGAAGATACCGTAAACATTTTTGTGGAGGAACCATAAGGCCCCGGTATGATTAAGCATAGTTTTGGCGGTGGAATCAAAACTCAGGGAACATCCCCGAAATGTCTAAGACATTAATACGACCGGAACGCTAGCATCATGGTGCTTTGAGCTGTTCTCCGAATGATTTTGAAATACACCAAACTCTTCACAGTTTACAATTCAGTTCACAGTTATCGTATCTTTACTTTGAACAAACGTTTGCATAAACAGCTTGCAACAGGTGAAATGTACAATCATCATATGTGGAAAATTTTTCTTTGAATTAATTTGTGGTTCGAGCAAAATCAAACCATAAAGTCACCACAAGTGATACAACGTGAATTGTGAGGATTGCCAGCACGCAAGGCGGGCCGAAATTGGGGGGTATACTTCATTGCCTAAAGGCAAAACTGCATGCAGGCCCAGCCAGGGGCGGGGCTTGGATTTGCCAACATAGGGCCAAGCTTCCTGACTGGGGGACAGCTACTCTAAGCTCAGACAGATACAATGGGTTGTGGGAAGGGTTGCGAACTCGAAATGTAAGGCTCTCAATGCGCGCCAAAATGGGGTTATATTGAAAAAGATTTTATATTTTCGTTTTTATTAGGAAATGTTGGAAAAGTATGGGTTTTTATTGAAGAATTTGGGCTACTTAAAAGCAAGCCAAGAAATTTGATCGGGCCAATGCATCGTCGGCTCCGAGTATTACATTCTTTATCTGACCAATTAAGGCTCCCTGAAGAAACTGAAAAATCTTTTCCTTACAATTACGTTTCCCACGATGGTGATGCAGAAGAAAGGATCTTCCAAAAGATAAGACAAAGAGGTTAGTAATACACGGCGACGCATTTTCGTGTTGCTCTAGAATCACGACTACATGCAAGAACAAGATTTGCGGAACCTTTAACTTCGAATAAATCCATTACATTTGAAATGGCGTGCATTACCGTAAGATAGAGCTACAGACGAAAGCTCTCTTCTCGCGCGGATTTTTTTATAAGTTATAGAAAGAATTGTTGCGTAACTAACTGCCTACCGGCAATAAGTTATGCCATGGATGTGGAATACTTTTTATACCCTCTGAGCATATATCGAGTGAATTGTTTTTGGCCAGATCACAAGTGCCCTGAAGTCCTCCTGTATCTACGCCTATACTGTTTACTTCATTTAAACAATCTGCGTGAGTTTCATAGTGAGATTTGATAGTTTGAAGTTCAGATGTAAAATCGAAAAAGATTTTAAAGAAGTTGCTATGTTAAATGTACCAAGACGAAAAGATACTTACCAAATTCTGGATACAGACAAATGAAGAAGAGAATGAGTATTAAAATTTTCAATGACATGTAATTCGTCACTCGTGTATAAAAATAGTTTACAAAATAAAGCAAATCTGAAAGTCTCGGTACTTACAATTGAATAAAACTTAATTTGGGCGCGTATAGGAGTCTGGAGGTACACCTGGTAGACCAGTCCCGCAAAGTGGCGTCTCCAGCCGTCTTGTATCAGTGTGAAGTCCCCATGTGGTTTTCTGACGGGTGTCAGGCGTACGAAAACTGGATACGAAGTTCGGGACGTCGAACTAAAGATGGGGGAGTTGTTGACGTCAAGGGCGTGGATCGATCTGGAAAGGTGGGGGGACTTTTCAATACTTGCGAATAGCCGTCCTGGGGAAGGGGTGTAAGGGAGGGGTGCCCCCTTCTCTTTGAAAAAATGCAAATTTGAAGGTGTCTACATGGCAAAAGGTGCCATATTTGATCGTAATTTAGCTTTTAAAATATATTATCAACTCGTAAACCTAATTCCACAACGTTTGAGTTTTTATCATTTTTAAAAAAGTGGGGGCTTTGGAGTTGTCCCCCTTCCAAAAATGTGAGAGGGACGCGTCCCCCGTCCCCTCATGATCTACGCCTATGGTTGACGTGAGGTTTCAGAGACCAGAAAGAATAATATCAAGACCAAGAGACATCAGAAAGCAGCCAAAAGCAAAGGAGGTACAAACGGGAGTTCTTTCAAAGGTACATAATAATAACCGAGTCCAAAGTAGTGTCTTAAACTTAGGGAACGGAAAAAGACTGCAATATACAAGCCATAGTCGAATGCAAAAAGGAGAACCTGGGGCACACCTTGAACAACTGTTTTAAAGCGGGCACTCCATCCGTCAAAAGAAATTAAACAATAGGAAAGCACACATGCACACAGCTCTTAACGCAGCCTAGTAGATTACCATATCAATAAACGGTGTTATGACAGTGGAACGAAAACAATACTGAAGAACACAAAAAAGCTTTCCAAATGATTAGTATGAAAATTAAGCTAACAATTCATGTGAAGCCTATTATTATGTGTAGAAACTTACACTTTGTTTTTAATCTGTATTTAGATATCTTAGTAGGATTACCTGAAACGAAGTACACGAGTACAAATAAATGTTACCTTTAGTGTCTGTTTCCATGAAAATTAAATTTAGGAGCCCACAAAATCGTTTTTAAGTGTTATCCCCCAGTATCTTATATTACTCAAGGGATTCAATTACAAACTTAAGTTCTCTTCAACCTTGGTCCACCTTAGAGACATTGTTGTGGTAATATTATGAGACACGTAGCGCCTGAAAAGGACCTCCTCCTCTCTGAGTACATTTATTTAAAAGAAGGGTCTAAGCTCAAATCAAGTTTTGATATATTAGACAAGTACTTATTCTAAGCAGTCTGGTGAAATTCCCGTTGAAATCCGACGTGTGGTTCTCAAGATATCAGCAAATCAAGTTGTCACATTTTCAACAGA
>WURT03134311.1:0-11408 GCA_009936505.3 Holothuria glaberrima | reverse complement strand
TATATATATATATATATAGGTCGATAATGGTAGTAATAAGTGCGAGGAAGAATATTTTCTAAGGTTAACCTTTTTAACAAGTTATAGACATAATGAGTGTGTGTGTGTAGGGAGTGGCGTGCGATGATTGCCCCGGTACCACCGCAGACCGGGTCTCCTGACATTTCGTTGGCATCTTTACATTTCTTTGACGGATTGTAATATCTCTCTAGTCCGGTCACTTCGCGACAAGATAAATGATGTTTATAGTGATGAACACAGGGAGGTAGCAGGCGGGGGTGTAGGGTGTCACATCCCCCAATATTTGGTCGCCGTCTGCAAATATTCGGTCTGCTGGCAAAAAGGGGAGAGGGAAGGAAAAGAAGAGGAAAAGAGGATAGGAGGAAAAGAAGAGAGAAAAGGGGAAAGGAAACTGAAGGAAGGAGTGAAAGGGAAGATGGAAAATCGATTCGGATTCTTCAGTGGTTTTCCTTGACCCTTCAATTAACTATTTGCCACCGTAAAATTAAGTCAAACCTCTATTTCAAACCCACCGATTCTCATAACTACCTTTTGTATCCATTCAATCATCACAGACCCTGTACCAAATCCATCCCATACTCACAACTTTTGAGGGCAAGAAGAATTTGTTCAGAAGATTCTGATTTTTCCACAGCGTCGCAAAATATAGTATCCTTCTTTTAGAAACGTCAGTGTCCCACTAAAATCCTCACTGACGCTCTACAAAGAATTCAAGGCATCAACAGAGCGGAGGCGTTGATCAAAAAAGACAAACACGTCTACCAATCTACGCATTACTTTGGTAATTTCATATCAACCGTGAGCACGCCCCATCATACTTGCCATATACAAGAATGTAGGACTCTTCGGCAAGACCCCTCCACCCGAGATCTTTTCCCCGAACCTCACATTACGGCCTTCAGAGTTGAAAAGAATATTGTCAATCATTTAGTTCAGGCTTACCATGCACAACAGCCCACAGAAACCACCCAAGGAACGTTCTCCTGTAATCGCAGTAAATGTAGCAATTGCGTAGTAGTTGGCACAAACACCCTCTGTAACTGACGAGCAGTTAAAAAATTAAGTCAGATGAATTTACTGGCTGTTTCAGTTTATTTCTTTCTTCTTCATTTCTTTCTTTACCATGCCGTAAATTACTGAAAAGAGAGCAAAAAATGGCTTTAAACATCTCTAACAACTTCATAACAACATGCACTGTTTGCAGTTCAGCAACCTGGAATAGCGCCCTCTTTTGGCTAAAACGACGCTTGAGAGCACAGTAAGCAACTGCTACCAAGACCATTCATATAAGCCTACTACCCTTACGTACGGATCCACAAGCTTAGTTTTGCTTATACTAGGCCATACCATTAAAAAACATCTCGTATAGTATCTCGAAAATAGCATTCTTTATAAGGATAAGCTTAAACTGCACTGACAAGTTTTAAACAAAGGAATTACTTCTTCAAATAGCTGCTACCTTTGGCATTTTTTCGGTACCCTATGTTAGCCAAAACACATTAACTAAGCCTACATAACATTCGGCTACTGAAACACATTACGACACGAAACACCGCAAGGGCTATGATTGTCAATAAAACCCTTTATGGCTCCTTTATGCCACATAATCTTGAAAACTAAACATGTATACAACAAAAACATACCATTCCTCCTTCGTAAGCCCTTTGATTAACTGGAGAGATCCATCAACGATGGTTCAAGCACTCGCTAAACACTGAGAATTAGCTTCATCACATGGAATCATAAACTGGTGGCGCTATTAAACTAAAACTACTGAATCAGTTCAGTACATGGCTCCCTTAAATTTCTTAAGCAAATTTACAATCTATGAAAAACATGAGTTTTAATCACTCAAGGTTAAAAAGTCCAAAGTTCCCATAAAAGAAGTCCACAAATCTGCTTTCAATTACTAAGTACTCAATACTACGACACAACAAAATCAACTGAATATTATGGCTCCCTGACGGGGATGACTCCGGTAAACAGCTCCAAGACACGTATGGTTCAAAAATTGTTGTTGACTTCCAAACATGTCAATGCATCAAAATACATGCATAATTATAAAACAAAATGCAGTGGCTATCATTGGAGTAGACTATCCTAAGCCACTGAGCATTATTCTGGCTCGATAAGGAACTTTTTTCTAAAATAAAAAATTTCTATGTGGTCCGCAGAATTATATTCTAAATTTTTGGTCAAACGTCACTTCGAACCTGGATACTCTTCAGGAATCAGTACAACAATCTTACTGATTGGCCTGTCTAGACTTATCTTTCTTCTGCCAACAAAAAGCGTAACAGATCTAACAAGTCCATCATCACTCGACTTGACACTGGTTACTCTAGCTAACTCCTCCCACTGGTTCCTTGGCAATTTTTCGTCACAGAGTAAGACAATGTCCCCGACAGCTACATTTCTTTTTACCTTGTTCCATTTGTGACTTTGTCGTAAACTAGCAACCTACTCCTTTCTACATCTACACCAAAACATTTCACTAAGGTGCTGCACCCGTCTCCAAAGTTTCTGGCTGAATTTTCTATCGCGTTGAAAATTACCAGGAGGGGGAAGGACAGCACTCACCTTCAGGGTCAATAGATGGGGTGAAGTCAGGGGCTCTAAAGAAGCATCTGTAGTTGTACACAGAGGTCTGCTATTTATAGTGGCTTCTGCCTCTGCTAAAATTGTGACCAACATTTCATCAGTAAGTTGAGCCTTGTGCTGGAACATTAAACTGTCAAGAATACTTCTGGTCGTTCGTATCATGCGCTCCCAAGGGCCACCATCATGGCTGGCAGATGGAGGATTGAATATCCATCTACAATTATAGTCTGATGCTCTTGAACATATTTCTTCTGTTTTCATCTCCTTCATTGCCTCCTTGAGTTCTCGTGAGGCCCCAATGGAATTACTGCCCTGGTCTGATCTTATCTGCCGTATTGGGCCCATTCTGCATAAAAATCTTCTGGATGCATTCATGAAAGATTCGGTTGACAAGGAATGGACGATTTCTATATGTACACCTCGTGACACCAAGCATGGAAACAGCATCCCATACCGTTTTTCTTGATTCTTACCACTTTTTATGATGATGGTTCTAAATATATCAGCACCACAGTATGAAAATGGTGGAGCAGGCTCAGCTCTATCCGCAGATAGGTCTGACATTTTTTGTGTTTCAGGACACCTGCTAAGCCTTCTGCATAGTATGCAATCATGTATATATCTAGCCACTGCCTTCACGCTGCCCACTATCCAATATCCAGCACATCTGATTGTGTTAAGAAGTATTCCCCGACCTTGATGATGAGAAAGCTGATGGAAATGTCTCACAATCAACATTGTCAATTCACCTTTGTTGGGCAATATCACAGGGTGCCTGATTTCCTTTGGCAACATTGACTTCTTTAGACTTCCACCCGCGCGGATCAAATTATCGTCATCCTTGATAGGGTCTTACTTCTCTAATTTACTGAGATCCTCGTATTCACTCTCCTGATAAATCTTTATCATCACATTTTCAGCCTTTGTTAAATCTTCTACCATGAAATCATTTGTTCTCTTTACTCCCTTCAATTTTTGCACAAAGATCATGCAAGTGGCTATCACCCGTTTTGCCTTTGTCCAACTTGAAAACCGTTTCAAGATATCTGGGATGAGCTTCATATTAGCTTGATTCAGAAAAACCTTGGCCTTTCTTACTTCAACGTCATTATTGGCTATACATGTAGGGATGGTCGGTTCAATTTCATAGTGTGTTTGGGTAAGGAACTCTGGTCCATGCCCCAACAGGCGAAAGTCCTTCAATTTGTTGACCTCCATATCTCTTGAGGCAATATCGGCAGGGTTTTGTTCAGATGGTATGTAATACCACTGCTCAGGTTTACTCTGCTCTCTGATCTGCTGTACCCGGTTTGCCACAAACGTGTGGAAACGTCTGGCATGATTATTAATATATCCTACCACAACTTGACTGTCTGTCCAAAAATGTTCTGCCATGTTTTCAAATTCAAGTTCCTCTTTCAGCAATGTAGCTACCTTAACTGACACAGTGGCAGCCACCACTTCCAGTCTGGGGACATTAACAGCCTTTAAGGGTGCTACTCTGCATTTACTCAGGACAAGTGTCACTTTCACTTGCCCCATGTCATTCACAATTCTGAGGTAGGAGCATTGACCATACCCTTTCTCGCTGCCATCACTAAAAGGATGAAGTTCCACTGCAACTATTCTGGTTTGTACTGCAGTCTTCAGATAACACCTCTCAATGCAAATCTCTTTCAGCTTGATTGGCTGTTCTCTCCAAGCCTTCCACTGCACCAGAATCAGACCATCTACTGGCTCGTCCCAATCAGCACCATTTATGCATACCTTCTGCAGGATCTGTTTTCCCAACAGGACGTAAGAACCAACCAGTCAAAGGGTATCGAATATCGCACTTACTGTCGACAATATGCCTCTTCTCGTTTCCGGCCAACCTTTCTGTGTTGAATCAAATGTAAAGGTGTCTTCTGAGACATTCCATAGTATCCCAAGAGTTCGTTCTGTGGGTAGGTCACTTAAGTCCAACTGATTGATGTCAGAAATAACTGATTCACCTGGCAATGCTTGGAGTACTTCAGGTGCAGTAGACAAGAACTTATGAACCCTGAATCCACCACCCTTCAACATAGTAGATGTCCTCTGAATAAGGCTGATTGCATCGTCGACGGTCTTCACTTATTTCAGCCCATCATCTACATAAAACCCCCTCTGCAGAAACTCTGCTGCATCAGAGCTATACTCTTCTGCCGTCACTTCAGCTACCTTTTTGAGGGCATAATTTGTGCATCCAGGTGAAGATGCTGCCCCGAACACATGGACCCGCATTCGGTACTCTTTCACATTTTCCAAGTTCTTATCCTTCCACCAAAGGAATCTCAGAAAGTCACGATGCCGTGGATCTACCAGTGCTTGAAAAAACATCCTTTCTATGTTTCCCACAAAGGCAATTCTTTCTTGGCGAAACCTTAATAGTACGCCCAGCAAACTACTGGTCAGATTTGGACCTTGTAGCAGGCAGCCTTTGAGGGAGATTCCTTGGAACCTTGCCGCACAGTCCATTACCACTCTCAATTTTTCTGGTTTTCGTGGATGATGAGCCCCATGATGAAGAATGTACCAACATGGATTGCTTCGTTCGTCAAATGGCACCACTTCTGCTTGTTCCATTTAGATTACCTCATCCATGGAGTCCCTGCAAATGCTAGTTTCTTAACCATTTTGTGTTTCAAGTTCGTCAGTTTTTTCATTGCAGCACTTATATCAGCAGTTATTTGGTAGCTGGAGTTGTTGTTTAAACGGCAAAGGCAACTGCACATTTCTGTTGACTATTTTGACACCCTCATCCATCCTTCTCAAGAATTGTGCATCATCAACGGACATCCTCTGGTCAGGGCCTTGCAAATCGATGAAGTCCCTTTCAAGAACCTGAATTATTTCTTCAGTAGTTGACTTGAAATCAAATCTCTTTTTTGTAGTTGTGCCACTTCCTTGCCTGGCAACTCCAATAACACCCTATCCAAGTGCTGTTCTAACTGCATATGGATCATTCTCCTTTATTCCTGGTATAACCTCATGTGGCGTGAGAGCTTTGGGGCAGGTAGCCTCTACCAGTAGCCCAACTTCCACATTCAGCAGTGGTGTCAGTTGATTCTTTACGTTCTGGAGATATAGGCCACTCATTTACCTTCCCTGGTGTTGGGATCTGGGCAACCATCACTGGAATTTATTCTCTTGTGTAAGTTGCTGGCAATTCAATGCCTTCCGGTTGATTTAAACCTCTTATGGTCACTCCTTTAAAGGGGCATTACCTGTTTAAGAAAAGGGAAATACATTACACAGCCTTGTCCGAAGTATTGGAATAACGTTTAAGCATAGCAGTCCATCCGAGTAATAAAGATAAATAAAGATCCCTCACATAAGTATTTCTTCCAAATATTTTTTGAATTGTTAAAAAATAACCACAAAAACTACGAAAATCGATAATGCTTGCACTGCAATCTTTATTCCATTCAATTCTACTCCTGGTTGAACAAACCAATCGGAGTGTTCTGATATATGAATATGCAAAAGGCAACACAACGGAAGGTGTCGACGTATATACCAGCGAACGATCACTGAACACATGATATCCACGCTATAGCTAGCCTTACTATGTACCTTTTTACGTGTTTTTCGCATGATTCTGAAGGTAGGCTTAAAGAAAATACTAGCATTTTGAAGTCTTATCAACCCACGAGACTGGTCATCGATATAATATTGAGTACTATCTCCGAGAAATAACACTGAACAATTCTTGAACCATTCAAATCCTCGATGGTCAACGGTATCAGCTTGGAGTGTGACATCTGAGATGTTTTCCCTCCGTCCCAAGGTCATACTTTCCCTGTTACCTTTTCCATGTGAAATGTACACACTGGCAGTTACCTTGTTTAAACCAGGGATTTGTGATTGAACCAACACAAATGATGTTGGAAACTCTTGGAGAAACCATCCACACAACAATTGAAATTGACCGAGGGTAAACATTCCTCACAGAGAAAATCGAATTGCTAATTAGCCCTCGGATTCGCCTTAAATCTCTATAACTGCTGTGTACATCAAAAAAGCTACCACAACTTACAGAGGCACCGGTAAGCATGTTGGATTTTCACAACTTTAGATTAGTTCCTCTTGCTTGTAATCGGCATGTACACTTGGGACACATTTTTTCGTCAGTTGGTGCATGAAAGTACTCCCTCCGAGGTAGTACTTCCATGGTTAGTGTATCGTTGAACATTTTACGTAGAATATTTGATTATGTACCTGCGTGTAACGCTCGAGGACAAAACTTGGGATGCGGGGAAGAACACAAGTGTACAGGTGTAACCGGTTATCGCTACGAGCGTCAGTATGCAACTGTCTTCTTGAATAGTGTTATGTAGGGGGGGGGGGGGTAAAATCTACGTACCTTTTACTTCAAAAACGCAAGTGTATTGTGCAGTAATACAACCTTCAAAATCACACTTTTCCTAGCAAATTGTGAATAACCGTGTCAATACGGGCCCACTAAATGTGCAGTTCTTCGGTACATACATCTGTACAACCCCTTAAATATTCATATAGTGTTCTGATAGGCGTGGTTTAAACTAGTTGTAATGAGACGGTTTGTTTAAAAAAAGCCTACAGATTTTGACTGTTTTTGCACCGTTTCTCCAAATTTTGCCATTCACACTACCATTTTCAGTTACTACATGAACAGCGTCATCCATTATTAGCATAGTTAGTGTATCGAAAAATAAAGAAAAACTTTAGACCTTATGTATTTCCCTATTCTTGATCAGGTAGTATCACTTTAACTCTCTCAGAGCTAACTGTTCCTCGATCAAAAATGGTTGCAATTTCTAAATTTATATTAGCTCCACTAGCTCCCAGTTTCATTTTCAAAGCATTTGTCATAAAGCAGGCATCAGATTGCTCATCGTGTAAAGCATAAGTCATGATTTCATCAGGTTGGTTGTACTTGACCAAAACCGGTAGTATTGAAGAGACACAGTCTCCTTCATCTACATCAGCCGTATTACTACAGTGATTGTGTGTAACAGCGGTCTGCACTTCCTTGTTTGGAACCGCTTCATTATATCTTTCAGGAGTTGATGGTTCCACATTCTTAAATTTGTGCAGGATGGCAAGATGCTGCCCCCTGCAGACATCACATGTTTGCCGTCGAACGCAATTCCTCCATATGTGGCCACGTTTGAGGTATTCCTTGCAAAGACCTTTGGTTTTAATTACTTGCTCTCTTTCGGTCAATGTCATTTCTTTGAATTTGTCACATTCATCTACAGAGTGGTTACTGCTGCAGCAAACACATCTGGTAGGACTAGTGCCTTTCTTTTTACTGAAATTGGAAGAGCTAAATGATCCGGCTTGTTGGCTCTTTGGTTGACCTGGTCGGAAGCTTTAGGTTTATTCTGATGCAACATAAATGAAGGGTCATTGCTCATCTTTGCCTGTTTGTTTACAAACTCGACAAACACGTGGAATGGAGGATAACTGACTTTCTTTTCCTCTTTGTAGTTGCTTCCAGTAGTTCTCCACTTTTCTTGCAATCTGAATGGCAGCTTCTCCACTGCCAAGTTCACAGAAGGCTAATCCGGATAGACTTGTGTCCTCCTTGACTGCCCTAATCTCACAAAGGATGTCGGCAAGCTCCCTTAATTTAAGTGGCTGATCCCTTCCTATTTTTGGAAAAGCTTCCAGTTTGTTGATTAAAAATCCCTCGATAAGATCCGATGCACCATCCTCTTCATCAAGCCTGTCCCACAGAGCCTTCAAGCTTAACACTGGGTCGTTTGGAAGTGCAGCTCTGATTCTCATCATAGACTTTGCATATTTTGTGCCTAACCACCTGATTAATAAATCAGATTCTTCTTTAGCGAATAACTCAAGTTCTTCGATCACACCTTTGAACGTTGCTTTCCACTGTCTATAATTGGTTGGATCATCATCAAAGTTTAAAAGGCCGTTGGTCACCAAATCCTTTTTCAACATAAATTTTGCCACTGCATTAGCCTCATGGTCTGTATTGTTAACTCGAACTGATAATTCTTCTGTTTTGTCAATTTTTTCCTTCTCTTTGCATTCTGCCAGATACTTCAATCTTATCCGTAAACCTTCAGTGAACTCTCTTTGGCTGGTTTCCATGCATTTCTCTGCTTCAGTGAATTCCTGGTCATCAATAATAACATCTACAAGAGCATCGTGTATTTCTTCAACCTGCTTAAATGCCGCCTTAAGCTTTTCAAGGGTACTAGTAATGACCTCTCTTTCATTTTTGCCAGCTGTTGCTGTCTTCAGGACATTCAATGATCTTGTCAAAGCCAATCTCTTGTTTCTTCTTATTTTCAGTGCTTCTTTCTTTTGTTCTTCAGCCATTTTAATTCGATTTCTGTTCTCGAGATATATTTCTTATTCGAATGCTCATCTGTATTTCACTCCCAATTATTTCTCTGTAGGGCTTTGAGTGTAATTTACTGTAACTGACGAGCAGTTAAAAAATTTAAGTCAGATGAATTTACTGGCTGGTTTACTTTATTTCTTCCTTCTTGATTTCTTTCTTTACCATGCCGTAAATTACCGAAAAGAGAGCAAAAAATGGCTTTAAACATCTCTAACAACTTCATAACAACATATACTGTTTGCAGTTCAACCCTCTGGAATAGCGCCCTCTTTTGGCTAAAAATGGCGCTCGAGAGCACAGTAAGTAACTGCTACCAAGACCATTCATATAAGCCTACTACCCTTACGTACGGATCCACAAGCTTAGTTTTGCTTATACTAGGCCATACCATTAAAAAACATCTCGTATAGTATCTCGAAAATAGCATTCTTTATAAGGATAAGCTTAAACTGCACTGACAAGTTTTAAACAAAGGAATTACTTCTTCAAATAGCTGCTACCTTTGGCATTTTTTCGGTACCCTATGTTAGCCACAACACTAACTAGGCCTAACATTCGGCTACTGTAACGTGAAACACATTACGACACGAAACACCGCAAGGGCTATAATTGCCAATGAAACCCTTTATGACTCCTTTATGCCACATAACTTGAAAACTAATTATGTATACAACAAAAACATACCATTCCTCCTTCGTAAGCCCTTTGATTAACTGGAGAAATCCATCAACGATGGTTCAAGTACTCGCTAAACACTGAAAATTAGCTTCATCACATGGAATCATAAACTGGTGGCGCTACTAAACTAAAACTACTGAATCAATTCAGAACACCCTCATCAACATTTTGGGTCCTAACGATAACAGATTAACTGTTAACCAACATTTTACCTGTACTTCCACTAATGTGATTTACATTTTAGTTTGTGGACGTTGTAACTGTCTCTATGTGAGAAGGATCAAACGTCGCCTCGCTGACCGAGTAACTGAACACTTTAGGTCCATCAAACAAAACCTTCAAGGTTATCCGGTAGCTACACATTTCAATACCCCATCACTCTATTCGATAAAGGACCTAGCAGTCAACGCAGCCATAATGTGCAAAGGTTCCGACAGTGACCGCCTGACTGCCAAAAACTGGCTTATCATGAAGCTCGGAACCCTCTCCCCACCAGGTCTTAAAGTAAGAATGGACCTTTTTTAACTTGCCCCATTTTGAACTTACTTTATACCAGTTTCACTCTGCCCTCATTTCGCTGTTTTCACCTTGTCATTTTTCAATTTTTTCAACCGATCTGTTCATGTCATTTTCCAATTTTTACAACCAATCTGTTGGTGCCGTTTTCCAATGTGTGCTTTCTCTACTTGCCGCAAACGTTTAGCACTTATTACTACATTTATCAATCTACACATTTCTATAGTGCTCCGCAGCATTTCGACTTTATATATATATATATATACATATATATATATCCCTACACCAGATATTACAAGTTACCGTACATTGGCAACTTTCCAGGTTATACACAGGTTAAAGTGAGACATCTAATCAAATCGTATTGTACAAATATAGATGTCAAGCTGGTGTTTACGTCTTTCAAAGTTCGTAATATGTTAGTAAATAAAGATTTAATTCCTTTGAGCCTCAGATCCCATGTAGGTTACAAGTTTAGCTCTACAGGTTGTAATGCTTGTTATAGAAAGGAGACACACAGACACTTCTCTACACGGATCAACGAGCATCTTAGGACAGATAAGAATTCACGTATATATAAACAAATAGCCAAATCTCATAATTGTAAATCCCAGTGTGATCACAATTCTTTCAAAATCATTGACTGGACATCTACCAAGCTCCAGCTAAGGATTAAACAAAGCCTACACATTACTTGGGGAACACCAATTCTTAACAGACAATTAGAGAGCCCATTGATCAAGCTATTGGGTTAATTCTTTACTTCACATGCGTCACTGCCTTCAACGAACATCTGGTTTCAAGTCTTCATTATAGCTTTGCTGCCTGATGATGAAAGTCGGTCTTTCGAAACATGTCCCTGGGAAATGTGTTTTCAATTATTTTTGTCAGATATATATATATATATATATATATATATATATATGAATACAGAAACTGACGAATAACACGGTAAGAGGACTTATAACGAAACTTCATGATGCAGAAAAAGCCAATTACAAGAAGATCTATCCAATAACCATGGAGACCACTGTAAAATATAATACATATACATATATATATATATATATGAAGGATTCCACGTGTTGGGAACACAGAAATATAAGAATATAAAAGGATATACACCAACTTGACAAAACTAGGTGCACGCTTGATGCTTTAATTCCCAACTGTATGTATTTATATACACCGAGGTGCAGAAATTTTCGAAACC
>WURT03134278.1:0-11408 GCA_009936505.3 Holothuria glaberrima | reverse complement strand
TGTCTTACTGGACTTGCCGCAACACGAGCCCATTTTACCACCTGTCAAAAGAAAAATAACTTTACATGAAACTAGAATACACCAATTCATTGGATGACTCTTTGTATCCCACTGTTTGTTAAAGGGAAAATGCAACTACCCCAAATTGACTTACAGTAGTATATATTAGAGTATCCTCATTCATGAATGGCTCTTTTACAGTACACCATGTGAAAGTAATTTTGTCACTGATTTTTTAACTTTATGCACAATGATCCCTTTGTTTGCCTTAAGAATGCCACAGTATGTTCTGACACATGAAGCATACTTACAATAGAGCTAAGATGATGTTTGTTACATTTAGTTCATCATTCAAAGTAAGTTTGGGTTAACTGCTTATTCCCTTTCAGCGATTGTCAACTTAACCTATAATTGATGACAGTTATTTTCTTTAAAAATATTTCATGTAGTCTTTCTTGAATATCCTGATAACAACAGGAAAGAACAAAAGAACCAATTTGGTTATGACGATCCAGCCAATAAAAGCATTTACAGGTTTACACATTGCCCTTAACTGTCATCCAAGATGGATATTGCAATACCTCAATGTTAACTGTAACTTCCTACAGTACTTGCAAAGTTGTCTCGTGATGACAATCTCAATTTCACCAACATCCAACTTGGTGATAACATGTTGAAGCAATAACTGACTAACCATAGCTATGGAATGAATGTACAGTGCTCCATCACCTTACTTAATTATCAGGACAAGCACGTCTCCACTTTGCACTGCGCACCCCTCTCTAGCTTTTTGATTACTGCCCCATAATCTCCCATAGCATACCGGTACTAGTATATCGTGCCAACATCCATTTCTCTTTGCGCAGTCTACATAACACCATCTTTACAACTTACAGCCCTGCCAAGTCACCCGCACTGAGCGGGTGTCACCTGCATTTCCGGGTTGTCTCCCGCTCACCCGCTTAACTGTCTGAATCTCCCACAATTTTAAAAATCTCCCGCATTGTACTTTTTTAGCGTAAAATTCATTTCATTGGACCAAAATAATGCGAGAAATCAACATTCGAAAATTCAGGTCGTACAACTATGCCAACAGGAGTCGGTCTCCAAGAAATGTAGTTGGTCCAAAATGGTGAAGGGCTAAAAAGCAAAAAAAAAAGGTCTCTGAAAATTCGGGTCGTACAACTATATGTCAACGGGAGTCGGTCTCCAAGAAATGCTTAGAAAAGAAATGGGAAGTGTCAAAAATTTTCACCCTCTAATAAATCATCCGACCTTGGCATCTCTGAACTTTAAATAACAGCATTTGTGCTATTTGGGCCTATATGAACAACATAGCATACATGGATACACACAAACCCTATGACTGGTATTTCACTTTAACTGCCATCCACCTCATTATACCATTGCAAATTTGCCAAACTGCCTGTTTGAATCCAGTTCTACTAGCTTTTATGGTAGACCTACCTTGCAGAAACATGGATCCCTTGTTCCCAAAGACATGTACAGTGCAGGATGACAACCAATATCACGACAAAGTTCTGCCACATTGTGACACATCACTTTTTCTAATGCAGTACAAAGCATGGCTTAAAGTCAGATCCCTGCTCAACAACCAGCAAACTATGGATGTTTAAGAATTGAACACATACTGTTGTAAAACTGAGAGAAATCCCTAGGCAACCCAAAACCAACCAATGTGGATTAATTTTACTGTACAACAGGCATTCTCAACTAAATATATTCAAGGAAGTGCCACTTGATTGAGTAAATGAACAAGGAGTGCCACCATCCAACCTGGTGACTGTTGTCCTGATGGAGTAATTCCTGTGAGAGGAGAACCCCCTCCCCTACATTTTAATGTACCGTCACCGTGTAGTAAAGCTTGCAACTGTGAAGCTTGCATTACAGGGCTTCCTCACTTGTTACCTACAGTGCTGTAGCTACTGCGATACTTGTAAGTGCACCCAAATGACAGGTTCAGAGTGTGAATGTCTGAATAATAGGAGTGCTTCGCCGCTCGGTCAATTTGTCATTACAATTTGAAACTTCAGTTCAGATTTTTTATCATGCAGCCAGCTTGCCAGACATGCGCCATCTGAAATGGTGCTGCATTCCACAAGTGGTGTGCGCACCACCAGTTGAGAAAGCCTGCAATATATTTTCAAAAATCAACTTATCTACAATCCTCTAAAAAGTTTATTTCTGAGTTTAGAAAATTACTGTACGTTGTTGAATACCTTCTTTAAATTCTCTAATTTCTCTTTGTTTTTATTGAACATCCTGCATGCACTAAGTTGATATGTACAGGAAACTTTAGTCATAATTTATTAGGACCAGGAAACTTTTCCAATTTAATTATTCAGGCCTTGACAGCATTTGTTTTATGATTATAAACTATCACAGATGTGGAGGAAGCCTTTGACGGTAAAATTCACATCTTCTTGTCAAGTGGCTGCTAATCATCTCAGTTATTAAGATGAAATTTTAAGGTCAGTTCAGATGGGGAATGTAAGCTTACTCTAGGATGAAAAGCCAGCATACATTGCTTCAGCTGGGGATCCGACCCTGTACATCCAAGTTGCTAATATAGGCTAAGCTTCCTTGCTTCAAATGGTACCACTTACGTGTAACTCAGTAATCCCTAGGTCTAGCATTTGTTGAGGTTGTGCAGTCCAGATACAGTACTGTTAGTTCTTCCTGGTTCCTCCCTTTTCTCCGCTTTACAGTCTGTGATTGCTTACACTGCTACCTTCATACATTATGTCTCTATAGAGACATTGGTCCAATGACAAGGAACCCCCCCCCCCCAAATGTAACGAAAAAGATCAATTGACCACTTTAACATAGGCTTAGGCATACTCACTCAAAACCTCTTTAAGTGCCACCTTTCAAAGGTCCATTGTAGAATATGTTCCTTTTATTTCCTTTAGTGTCCAAACATTCAGAAGAGGCCTTGATATTGTGCTTCTGAAAAATCAATTCACATTAAAATTATTCACTGGAAATGCTTTGTCATGTATTGAACTGAAATACAATTGTTCCAACTCAAAATATTGTTCCTACTGTAGAATACCCAACTCTAAATTCAAACCACATAGAATTGGTATGTATGTCACTCATATCACAACTTGACTGATGAGCAGAAGTTGTACAGTACACGTTAATGCAAGCTGGAACACCTGTTCGTGACAGTACAAGTTGATACACATACAATTTGTGTACACATTGTTTTACAATTTCTGTATTACACTAGTTATTGTAGCATAAACTTCCAAACTAAATGGCTTCCAACAGCACTTTATGAAAACAACGGTACCGTACTGTACCACCAAACTACGTACCGTACTATTGCTTGAAATTGTTTGTCCCACCAGTTTAATGAAATACCAAACGGTGTCAGAACAGAATTGTAATTACTTCCATTATCACTCCATAGAACAAGTTCCTTTTAATACGAGCACTGAACTTGTGCTCGCTGTGGAATACACGTGAATAATATCCTTGTAAGAATGGAGATCATTAGACCGGAACATGGGTTACAGGTCAAAGATGACTGGTCTAGTTTGTAACAGAGTGAAGTAAATTGTTAAAATTCTTTTGACACATATCACTGATTTTTAAACACAGTAACTATTACAGCATGTGGTGTATATGCTGTCAACGTGATGCAATGCACACGTTGTGGCTCTACACAATTGTTGCTATAGCTATTAAGAAACCACTGCCTTGTAATACAAAAGTTTTACTGTTTGCTAAGGGACTGACTGAGTCAATAGTGGCCTAAATATGATTTTGACAGGTTTAGATAAGTGGGTGTTACAGGAGGTTAAAGGAAACTGTATACCTGAACTGCAGCTTATTAAAAAGGAAGTTTTACTGACTTTATTGTAAGATTTTTACCTAATAGAAGATTAATGAATATAATACTGAACAGGACATACTACTTGTGGAAACTTAATTTAAATGTACCCGCTTTGTCAACAATGTGCATGTGTTTGACACGAATGTTGTGTCCTTGGTCTACATGACATTTACTCTTCCATTAAATATTTAAAGCCAAAAATGTGATATACTCAGTGTACACTCCTGTATAGCAGCAAATTTCCACGAGGCTAATTTTTCGTGATTCTGTACCTTGTACACATATTTGCTTAGAGAAGAATTCACTGTTTCAGTCTTGTACAGAGTCCAAAATGACATGAAACTTTAGATAGAGGATTACCAAAGATTGCCAATATGGGAAAATACTGCTCTTTGAACAGCTAAATAATGCCTCTCGAGGCAACTTAGAATCATTTTAATCCATTTGCAACATGGTTGATATTTTACAAAGACACAGCCTAAAGCAACTATTTAAAAAGTTACACAAAGAACACATTTAACAATCAGCCTTTCCATGCTTGGTATACCACACTGTATGAGCCATGTATCATGATACAGTACCTTGTTCCAACCATTTTATACTTCTGTTGTTTCTTTACTTGAGTTTAGTCCTGTACAATTTATGAACTTTATACTGTACAATACAAATGAAACCCATTAATCATCAAGTAAATTTATCCACAAATTTATTCCATTTATTGTGGAAAAAAAAATTTGCAGGGATATCTCCAGCCATGAAGTACAGTACGTGGTACTCATCAGCCACATTCACAGATGACCATAATATAATCTCCCAGGCTTTCGGTTTCATGTGAGCTACAGTAAAACATAGATGTGCACAGTACCCTTGTGGTGACATATTGTAATCAAGTGTGTACAAAACGCTGGTGTGAAGTTATAACCTGACACGGCCAAAGATGGTTGTCGTGTTTATGTCCTCCCTTTGGGGAATTTGGAGGTAGTCCCCTTTAAGGGAAAATGCAGTCTCCCAATTTGAAGTAGTGTACCAGCATACACTAGTTCAGGAATGGCCTATATCAATCATGTGACAATATTTTTGTTACTTATTTCCTAAATTTATACAGAATAACTCATTGGTTTACCCTCAATATTCAATGATTTTACACAGGAACATTATGAAAATACTTGTGAGAGAAATAAGAGGTCTGTAAGATTTAGCAAATTTTTGAAAATAAACTTGGGGGGACTGCCATCTCCCTTTAAAGGGGGTATGTCATCCCCTAGACAGAAAATAATGCTTGCAACTCAATGACCAAACATATTTAGGAATATCCCCAGAGTTCCAAATACAGTTAATAACTGCACTTTGATTGACATTCATTCAAACAATGCACTTTCACTCTGGTTGGGGAAGTACAGTTTGCTGTGTTGACAATCAATCCGACACACTGTGTTTGACCATATTGCCTCGAGCAATTTAAACTCAGTGCTGGATACTGTGGCTCTGGCTAAGAGGTGTAATAAGACAGGAGGCTCAGTTGGAATTGGAGGAGGAGCTACCAGTTAACTTGGTTGGGAGAATTGTTACTGTCTGGGGTGAGATTCGGGTGCCTTAAAATATACTGTTTGTGCAGTACTGTACTACATGTACAGTACTTACACCTATCATGGCTCATATTCTTTATTTTTTTTTTTTTTTTAATTTTTTCAGTCTGTAATTTAAAGTTCTGTTTCTGAATCAATTTATGGAACTGCCTTCTTTTAGGTTTGCCCAACCTTGGGACAATTACTTGAAATCCCTCACACTCAGACACTGTATTTGCAAAATTGTAGTATTGTACACTATGATGAAATCAGCCTTTTCTAAAGCTTGACCTTAGTACTGACAACTAATAATACCACAACAGAATTGAAATAATCTTCTTATAATACAGGAATTTCAACAACGATTCGTGGAAATGGGACTCTTATTCCAAAAAAGAGTTAAATCTAGTGAAACCAGACAAGGCATTTCAGGGAGGGTATAAAGGGGGGTTTTTACAAGCAAAGTGACTTGAGAATTGAGACAGATGAACTCATGTTACAAATATAATTGAACTAATTTACTTACTGTATAATAGGGGTGTAAGGACCCACTAATACGTGTTTGGTGTTGCACAATAAATGTTTACAAACAAAAGAAAAAAAAAATAATATTTACTCTTTGTAATGTGTTGTTTTATCTGACAGGCTAGGAAGAGCAATTCAAGAAACACATTGAATGCCCCAAGTCGTTAAATGTTTTATAGTGTAATGTGTGTTCTGTATGCTTGCATGATATTATTGTCGCACTCTTTGAGTTGGTTGAGAATACATGCAGATGTCTGACTTGAGTCCACTCTATTTCCTCATGTCCATGTTATCTTAGAATTCACATTCCTCTGCCACACCCTGCCTAACGTCTTGTACTATAGCATGTGTGAGCACTCAAACAGATGTACTCAGGTATGTAGGCCTATAGAGTAGTAACCATACTAATTAGTACCTTGCAAGAGTACTGTAGTTTTGAAATCTGTTATGCTTGTATGTGTGAGATACTTCAGCTATGTTACTGCATGGGATGGGACATACCATGTTACTGTTGATGTCAGGCATAAATGACTACTGTACTTGGCAAAGTATTTTTACACAGCCTATGTCTGTCACAAAATAAATGCAATACAGTTACAAAACAAGGTACAACTTAATAAAATCAGCAGGCTTAGTAGGTCAAAACTGAAAATGTAATAGCCCCCTTCTCTTAAACCCCTTCTTCAGAAAACTGGCACTTACAACTGTCCTCTTTTGTAAAGTAAGACAAGCACCACAGACATTGGCTTCTTCTGGCCTACATTTTCTAGTGCTGCAAGAATTTCAGCAAAACATGGCATAGGCCTAACTAGTCTTTATTCCACCAATAAAAACAGGGTTTATTTATTAATTTCCCACGTAACTTCCTTTTAAAAGAGAAACTATCATACAACAAATCCTAGCAACAGCAATTAACAAAAGTTTGGGAATAGCTTCCCCATTTTTGTATCTGCCCATGAACATAAATGGGTATCATATAATTCTAGTTTCTACCGGCTTTTGTGGCACCGTCTAGGAAGTTGTGGTTTTGTGTGACTTTTACTGAATACTGTATCTGTTGAAACTAGGAACTGCAGATGGCAAAATACTTGGCACTAATTATACCTTCCTTTACTAATAGATATCAAAGAATCCTGAAGGAGGGTAAGAAGGGCTGTCAAACCTGGGGTTTCCTAAAGTGGACCTAAAGTCTAGAATTACAAGAATATAAATTTAAACAGAAAGTTTCTGTTTGTCAATCAGAAGAATTTTCCAACTGAAGCTGGTGGAGGAATTAGAATCTCTGGCCATCGTTTGAGTTTAAGAAAGGAATCTTATCGTGTACTGTTGGGCTGGGGATGGGAAGTTTGTGGTCAATTGTTAGTTGGGAAACAGATCTAGAGCATCTCACCTGCTCATGTTTATTTATTTGGGCTCTGGTTGGATGGGAAGAATTTGATTTGGCCAATTGGGAATTTGGGAGTTGTCTCTTGGGAGTGGCTGCATGCAGAAACACATGCAGTTACAGGGAGGAGAAGACTTGGTTTCAAGAGAGTCTGATCAGTTTATTTCTGGAAGTCAGAAAAAGAGAAAGGTTAGTGTAGGGGGCTTATTTTAGTTTTAGCTGGGTCCTGAGGTTGTTAAGGTTGACCTGAGGATTATATTTTTCTGTTTGTGTTTCATCTGTTCTATTTCTGTGAAGGATTTATCTTTTGACACGGACAAGTGACCGCATACAACGTGTTACCTTTTTTTTTCGTCATGTTCTTGTTTGGTGACCAAAATTTGACAAACTGCAGTTCTTAGCAGTCAAGTCTAGACCCTACAGACTATATGTACCTACTATAAAGTGACTGCCAGGGAGTGTAAAATAGCTGCCAGGGACTGTACAGTGGCCATTGGGGATCATCAATGTCCACCGGGGAATAGCCTAAGATCGTCCTGAGTTTTATTTTTCTGCCACAGATTGTTCAATATTTTGAATATTGTGTTCTATTAATGTTTTGGTTTTTTGACCTTGATAACCTCGAATGACCTCTGACCTCCAATGAAAACAAGAGGGTGTTTTTCTCTCAATATGATACTTTACCAAGTATGAAGAAAGTCCATCATTGCTATCTTTGAACGTCATGTTAATAATCCAAGGGTCACAAAAACAGACGTGCACACGCACTAGCTCACACACACACATGTATACACTCATCAGCGTAGATTCCTTTTTCCTTCGGCAAGGAAATCACAAAGTGAACCATCTGTGACAGAAAAATTAAGATTCTGACGACCTCAGGCTGTTCCAAGAGGTGAAGAGAAGTTCCCGGCTGCGGCTGGCGGTCAAACATGGTTCCAGGCGGTTGCTTTGTAGCCCCTAGCAGTCAATTCTCAGTCCCCGGCGGTCACTTTTCAGTCCCCAGCAGTCACTTTGCAGTCCTCAGCAGTTACTGGCAGGCCCTGGCATTCATTAGTAGGACTCAGTATTATACAGTATGTGGGATGTTTTTGTACAGCCTACAGTTAGACCTAAGAAATAGCCTACATTTAATACCATGGGGACGTTTTGGTAAGCCAGCAGGAACGTTTTGATAGGATTGGCTAGGGAATAATTCAGTATTCAAAATTTGCGTAGCAATTTTGAGGTTTCTGGGCTTCTCTGTCACAAAACTATAAAATAACCCTGATGTTTGTAGGCCTATGTACAAAATCTGCTACACAATTTTGCATTTGTGCAGCAATTTGTCCATCCTGAGTTGCAAAATGTGACGCGATGAGATGCGATATGGGATACATTATTTCCTGGTCAATTTCCTAAAAGGACGTCTTGACTGGATACCCTGGGGCCCTCGCTGATTGGGCTAATGTTGGGCCCACAACAAATTGGAATAGGCCTAGGGTACCAGGCCACAAAATTTGTTTTCCTACCCCAAGGCCAACCATGGCCTTCGTAACCAACAATTTTTAGTTCAATCGTAGGCTAAAAAGTAATACACCTGAAATAAGAATATTGAGCCAAGACGCAGTTCTCTATGACCGACTGCATGGCCAAGTGGTTAGAGCATCCGACTTGCAGGAGTAAGGTCTAGGGTTCGAATCCTGGCCGGGTCATACCGAAGACTTTAAAAATGGAACCTACTGCCATTGTACTTGGTGCTCAGCATAAGCAATGGAGTAGGGAAAACAAGCCAGTGAGCCACAACTGGAAAAAAGGCTGTGGCCGGCTCGACTTAAACCATTTGGTTAGAAACTGAGCCGTAAAACCTCATCTAACTAACAAACCCTATGACGTACAATTGCGTAGATGAGGCAACTCAGTGCACTTATAATGTACAGATCCAATGCAGACAGGCCTAAGCATAAGCCTAACAATAGCACAGTACAGTTAAAGTTGTTCTACCATATAGCCCATATAGAGGACGTATGTACTTAAGACGAACATAAATAAATTCAGGTAGTGCCAGTATAGCAGAAAACTGCGGCGAGAGCTGTATCGGTGGATATCACTTGTGTGGGAATCTGTTTTGATGGTGAGCTTTTGAAGCAGTGATTATCGCTAATGATCTGAGTGGCTAAACACAGTATTTGCCGTTAGACTGTGTAGGTTTTTTGTACAACACAGCCTAATTGAGCGAAAAAATATGCAGGCCAAATATTGCAGCCTCAGATCTGTAGACAAGTATGTGTATATATATATATACAGCAGTAGTAGTTAGTCTGTACAAAGGGGAAATGTAAATGATCGGTTTGTAGAGCGTTGGAATCGAATATCAACAGAACGATTTGAAAGTGAAAAAAAATTGGTTCCGTACGCTGCATCCTGCATCGTGAATACTTGTAAAAAGAATGATGAAGGAAGAGAGCTCGGTATTTAGTAAAATACTGAGTGTCTTAACTGATACATCAACTGCCGGCCAAAAGTGGCCTTCCATAAGTTGAAGTAAAACAGCTGTCGGAGGCCAAAAAAAATTACGGCAGCCATGGCCGTCGTGAATTTTGTGGCCTGGGTACCTTCAGGAGTTGTTGGACAGTCAACGGTTACTTCGTTATATCTTTCAATACAGTTGCATTACACTGATGCTTACATGATATATCTACGGAAACATTAATGTGACCTTGATATGTACTGGATCTATGTACACGTATACTGTACAGACGTACAGCAACACAGCACTTTGAAAATGTTAGTGCTTGTTGGGTATTGTCAGACACCGTCGGGTATTGTCGGACTCTTTACTATTTTAAATACTTTTAGGAATAAAGATAAAAAAAAATCAAATCATAGAGAACTGGGAAATAAATTTTTTTCAATAACTTAACACAAAATTTAATCCCAAAAACATTTGTTAAATTTTTTGGATAATCATTTGGTCTTGTCATTCTTTTCCACTACACATACATACTTAGGCATGCGTATGCATACATATTCAGGGGTCGAAATTGAACTTTTTAGCCACCGTTACACGGAACAGTGCATTTTCCAAAACTACTGTTCCGGATCAGATTTTATTGTTCCGAAGTTTTCATATATATTGTAAAAGGGCAAGCTCTTTTATGCAGTAAGTTGGTTCTCCAGCATATGAGAGCACGTACTGATGTTTTCTTTCTCACCTCAAATTTAGGTGAAATAGTTCTGTCTTGTCCTTTGCCGCAACGTTACTTAACCAACATTTCACCCACTAAATCAGTTAGGTGAACTCCCTATTTTAAGCAAGAAAAAGACACACACTTAGGCCCATTGACTTGGTGGTGACATGTTAGCAGTCAGACTTGCTTTTAGTTGTTTTCCAGTTTTGGTGCTTACAGTATAGTTGCTACAGTACAGTAGCTTGGAGGAAATATTTACAAAACCCAAGTATGCAAGATTACTTGATTACTATATAAGTTATACAAGTATTACTGTAGCCTTCCATGTGGAGAGAATATCAATGAACAGTTACCCTTAATTTCGAACATACCACACAAGACAATAGATGTAAGATGATTTCGCTTTTAAAGCAATAATGACATCCTTAAATTTTCTTTTTTGGTAAGTATTAAAACTGGCAGTACGTGTGTAATTTACACAATAGAGGTTTACCATACAGCACAGGAAATTAATATGATTTATGGGATTTTTGGTATTCCAGGTGTGATTACTTTATCAGAGATTAGGATATATGCATGCAATGTGCTTCCTGTGGAAAAGCACTGTTCCACAGAAGAGTAGCTCTTGAAAAGTTACTGTTCCGGCACTAAAAGCACTGTTCTCGGAACAGTAGGAATTTTGATGGTCCCTGATATTACCGTAGTGTGGACATGTAGGCTATAGCCTATATAGGTGTGTGTAAGTTCTAGTTGTCCAAAAACACCCAACTCAGCACTACTGGATGGCACTGTTTAACTTCATGAAAGTACATACTGTATAGACTAGGATAGTCTCAGGGCTCAATGTCATGTTTGCCAACGTTCGGAGTATCTTTAGCAAATTCGATGAGTTTCTTGCT
>WURT03134256.1:0-11409 GCA_009936505.3 Holothuria glaberrima | reverse complement strand
AATGATTAAAATCATTTATTACAACTTTGTGACCAGACACTTTTTACCATTATGTAGTAACCATATGCAATCCCTTTTCACAAAAATAATACAATTTCTCATATTTTCAATAACTGCAGGAAGTGAAACATGAGTAATGAGGCTAATTAGAAGCGTTGTCATGCAATGATTTCCTTCAAACTTGTCACAAAAATAATCGATGTCAACTCAATGAGCCCCTTTAAATTGCTCCTAAATGACAGTGATCAAGTGGTTAGAGCATTCGACTTGCAGCCGAAAGATCGGGCCGGGTCATACCGAAGACTTTCAAAATGGAACCCACTGCCATTGTGCTTGGTGCTCAGCGTAAGCAACAGAGTAAGGAAAACAATCAAGTGAGCCACAACTGGAAAAAAAAGCCGTGGCCGGCCCGACTTAAATCAATTGGTTAGAAACTGAGCAGTAAAACCTCATCTAACTAACCTAAATGACCTATTACCCCTCCTCTATAAAATTTCTTCTTCATAATGGATAAATTGAAGGAGTGGAGAATATTTGAGGAAGGGTTAAAGCAAACATTCAGTTTTGAAATAAAAAACCGACTGAATCTATACTTTCTGATGAAATTTTGCATTTGATTCTGAAGTAGTATGTTTCACAAAGTAAGTAGTACATTTCTATCTCAATCTGAAGCAAGTCATACAAATAATACGGGTGCATTTTCGTGTATTTACATGTCCCTCTGTATCTAGCAAATAACCCCAGTTCTGAAATGCATGTAAGCAAATATGAACTGTTTGAATTCAATCTTGAATTCTCAGGTTTTTTATGTTTGAACGAGTTACGAGGGGATCATGGCCAACTTGAACCCTGTGATTGTATGCTGACTCGAAGATCAGTGGTCGCTGACAGTCAACCGGACGAACTACTTACGTGTTCTACCAGGGCTGAGCGCTACTAAGGAGCCCTGGTCAAATTCTGTCTGAAGAGAGATCTTGAAGACGGTTATAGACGGGACCAGGCTACCGCAGGGACGTCTCTGGATAGGTCGAGGATTTTTTATTTATTCTAGACAGCTAGGGGTTGTTTGATGTGATGTCACACACAGGTGGTTACACTAGCGGATCCAGACGTGGGGCAACGGGGGCCATGGCCCCACCCAAAGGGTGGCCCCAAAAAGAAAATTAACTTCACAGCTGTATACTTTTATTGCACCAAATTGTATCTGAGAGCATAAAGTAATAGAAAAATTTTCCCAAAGAGGGAAGGGGACAACCCTCTCACCTTATACCCATCCCCGTATCACTATACCACCAGTTTGGCCCCTACCAAAGAAAGGCTCTGGATCCGCCTGTGGGTGGTTAGTTTCATTTCGTGGTCGCTGAAAAATCACTTGACAGACAACGCGGAATTCATCCCTGTGCGGCAAAAGCTACAGAGGGCAAGCTTGTGAGAGAATTTGCTAGCTTGCACCATGGAAGTACTATCCGAAGGTAGCACTTCCATACTTGCACCAGGGAGTTGTTTGCACAACCGACCGTAAATGTGTGTCACTGCAAAACTCTTTGTGACCTCGGGTAATTCTTTGGTAGTAAATTAACGATACTTTTCTCAATAACTTCGCAGGATTTTTTTCTTTAACGTTCCTGGGCCTGCAGTAAGAGCTAGTATAACCTAAAGAAAATTCCGAACGCAAATATTTTAGATCAGTGGTTCCCAACGGGGGCGTTATCGCCCCTGGGTGCGTTTGAGCAACTCAAGGGGGCGATGAGCGCTAAGGGGGCGGCAGGGGGGTTTAAAAAAATGAGATATTTAACTTAAACCCGGTCTTTACCACATTCCAAAAGATTACCTCTAGCTTAGCTCCCAGATTAGTTCACTTAACAAGGACATTCTTTGGATGCGATTCTAGTTTATGAATTATTTTAATACCAGATGCCAGGAAATCCTATCTAACATTGTTTAATATTAAAAATTTCCTGGCGAGGACCCTCATATTCCAATCAGTGCCAATGAAAACCGTAATCATAGCTAAAATTATCCCATCGCCTTTTCCTCGAAATTGTAGTTTTTTCTTTGCTGTCGATACACGTGACATACTGACAGAACAGACAGTTGTAAATTACTGTGACACTATAGATAACAGTTTACAATGTAATATAAAGGAAAACTTTCAAATGTTTTCAAAAATGCAAGTTTTAGGTGAGCTAATTTCGTCTTTCTCATTATAACGACCTGAAGGGCAGCTTGGGTGGCCAGGGCAGTAGCCTGTCGGGGGGGAGGGAGGCAGCTGGCCCTTGAGATTTCTAATCGCTAACTGAAAAAATGGTCTACTTGGAAAAATACTGAAAATACTAAAAACTCCATCCTCCTGATTATGTTTTAAGATCCTCAGAACCCGGGAAATCGCAAATAGCCTACAGGTTTCCTTTTTCCAAAACTTACCCCGGGAGGTTCCCGGACCCCCGCCGTAGACAGGTTCTTATGCGGGTAACACGCACAAACGAATGAACCTCCTTCCTCATGCATGATGCATACAACACAGATGAAGCCTACTTTTTTGTTCTGAAGGATTTTAGCATTCCTTTCCACTCGGTGTCAGGCACAGCATGCCGATATAAAATAAAGCCAAATGGTAACTTTTAATTTCATGCGGAATTAATTAGCTTCTATAAGTACCTTTTACTCATGTGTTTTCTTACGAAGTGATTTTACCGAATAATTTTTTTCCAGTTTAACCTTTCTTATCGATGTCTTGATTTCTAAAGAATAAAGTCTCAAAAGGTGTTTAGATGCAGCTTTAGAAGTCCAGAAGGCTTCATTCATTTTACACCGATCTGAAAGGCATTTTTGACAAAAATAGAGCTATGCTGCACACCACCCCTCAAACAAAAACAAAATAATTAAATGTGCACTGAATAATGCGAATTTCTAAACACATAATCAGTTCAAAGCTTTTCCAAACACATCAATTTCCACCTATAAAGAGACCTTACAAAATGTCATTTCTTCCTGTTAGACCCCTCTTCCTACACCCCTTCCTCAGGGCGGCACTTGGTGGCAAAGCCAAAGAAAGGATTCTTCTGGGTGCCAACTGTCATAGCAACGCTACTGGACGCTGTCACGAAACTGCCCTCTTTGATGTTTAGGCCAGGCTACGGCCCTGGTGCACGGTGGCAAAAGTCTTTCAATGCTTTATGCGACTAAATATCCTTCTTCTGCTAGCTGGCAATGCAATCCCCTTGCAGCATCAAAGAAGAGGCCGCCCATTAGTAACTGTTTTGAGTACAAACTGGTCTAAGGTGGTTTTTTGTAATTTCTTTAGAGCGCAGTTGTAAGATTATTAGATAACGGGAAGATAGTAGAAATTGACTTAAAGTGCATTATTCTTGAAAGATGACAATTTATTAAATATCCGAGAGCTTCCGGGGGCTTTTGCCCCTTGGTCTCCCACTGGAGCGTTGTCCCGGGATCGCCATTAGAGGATTTTGGGCTTGGAGGCTCCACACTTCAACATCTGTTTTTGTTTTCATCGTTTCATGCATAACAATGCTATGTTATAGAGGTAGCGGGAGGGGGCGTTTGCCCAGTCCAATTCGGTTAAAGGGGCGTTGAGCTGAAAAAGGTTGGGAACCACTGTTATAGATTACAGGTAATCATAGCATTGAAAACAAATTTAAAAACTATAAATCTTATATATAAACCTTCAAAAAGGAAAAATTCTTCTAAACATGATTACATGAAAGAGGATGAATGGCACCTCGTTGCGTGCTGATCGATTAGTGTTACAAATGGGTTTTTATATCGAACTCCATCTGTGATGTTAGGCAAAATCCAGCGACAAATAAGGCTCTCACAGGAAGAAATTCCGTTATTTGTTGCACAAAAATTATTTGCTTACCCAAACTTTCAAAGATTCAAATGATGCAACATCCGTTATTCTTGTAATGCATCGTATTTTGACAGATAAGCTATTGCTAACTTGTTGGTGAGACTGAACCGTTAATTAATGATTTAAGGTAAATTCTTTGTATGCCATGTTGGTGCGTTTTAAACGCAATATTTCCCTTTAAGTGAATCAAAGTGGAGTCACCAATTGTTAATAGAGGTAAGGTGATATTTTTTAAAGTATGTTTGGGTTACGCAACAGCCACTTTAACATGTTCAAGTATGGATGCAATTATCTGCTCACTAAAATACATGCACTTGGTGAAGCGCAGAATTCAACATTGACGGTCACATAAAGTGTGAAATTTTAATTTTACGCTGAAACGGCTGAACTTTTTGACCAGGTATTGCATCTTGCTTAGCAAGTGTCCTTGTTTAAGGGAAATATTTTGTTAAAATCAGGTTAACGTATCACTGACAGAAAGTATCTTTATCATTATAAATCTATTCGTTCCCACGTGCAAACAATGTCATTATATTCGGCCCGTAGCCAAGGGGCAGGGGCAAAGGGGAGAAGCCCCCTGAAAATATTTTCAGCCCCCATAGAGAAGTTTCAAATTGTCAGTTTTACACATTTGCGCTCCCCCTGAAAAATTTTTCGCCCCCTGGAAGCTATACCCCTTTTCAGAACCTTGTCTGGTTACGGGCCCCATTATATTTACCTTCTCAAGATATTATCACATGCATTGCAAGATTAATAAATGCTAAAACACTTGAAACTCTGAAAGTGTGGGTTAACAAACTATTTGACTTCCTGACAAAGCTTTTTTTTTCTTGAAAAGAAAATGTACCCGGCTACGTAATTTTGAATTTCTCTATCACTATACATTCTGACATCATGGTTTATAGGTTATAAAAATTTTACAAAAAGCTGACGCAATATTTCCCTTTAAGTAACACGCGTAATCAAAGAAGATCTCCCCATTCTATTCACATTCTAGGTCGATTAGTGGAAATAAATCCACGCTAGCAGGAGCGGCTGGTTTATTGAACTTAGGCATTATTTAGATGAGTTCATGCATTCAACAACGTATCTCATGGGTGTTTGTAGTAGGAAAGAAAACCCGATAAAGGGAACGGTTCGGCCAGGTCACCTCGTTTTCTGACCAGGAAATTTACTTAGTATTAGTTGAGCTTTCGTCTTCAGCTTTGACTGTGGATATGTGAGGAAAAGATTAAAAGTTAAAGGGAAAATGCAGTCACCCTTATCAGAGTTAGTATGCTCGGTCATTCTAGTTCATGAATCATGGCCTATTTTGATCATGTGACAATATTTTGTTAGTGAAGTGTGAAATTCAAGGAGAATTTCTCCTTGCTTTACCTATTGTTTGTAATAGTTATGTTCAAAACGTCTGCAAAGGTGTTTGTAATGCAATAAGAAGAGATTCGCAAGAGTTCGTTGATTTTTAAAAGCAAATTTTGGGGCGACTGCCTGTTACTGTCAGCTCTGGCAGCATTGTGTTTGCGGCTTTTGACAGGGTTTGAGCTGTTAATTAGGGAGGTGGTATTAGCACCACCTCCCTTGTTTGAGCGCCGTTAGCTGATTTTGTAACGTTCTTGTGTATATATTAATAAATAAAACACTGCGTCACCACCAGCATCATCAAAGAAATCCTTTCTTCAACATAGATTGATAGAGTGAACCTAGGAGTTCTACCAGCAGAGCGGGGGCAGCCTTGGTCTGTGAGTTGGGTGACGTTGGCAATTTTAGACAAAATGTAGTTTCTGCAACTGTTTTGTTTAACTAATTTTATCCTTAAAAAATTGACTCTTCCTCACTGTTAATGCATGAAAAGCATGGGAATTTTAAAAATTTGATACATCCTTGCCTATCATTATACGCACTTAACCGAACAGAAAAGCACGTATTTCAAATTCACACTTCTGCCCCGATATCTGCGTCTCCATGAGGAGTCAATTTCCGTAACAGTGTAGGTATAGCAGCTTGGTATCTCTGCTTATAATTTCTTTGGTACACACATGGAAGCAAGCCTACTACCAAACTACCTCGCCAAGATAATACTTCCATGGAAAATCTGTCATCCAATGTGATAACAGTACAATATATTATAAGCATACTTATATTACAAGCACAGCTAACTTTTTCTCAGCTGTATTATTTAACATCAATGATGATAATAGACAGTAAAGTTTCAGTGACGTTTCCTCCCCTTCAGGACGACGTATCTTAACAGTATATAAGTGACCTTTTGACGGTAATGAACAGATGACTTAGGGATAGGTTAGGTGAAAAGACTTAGTCATATAGGGCCTTTGAGACTCGACTGAAATCGCCTAGCAAATGCACAATTCAAGCTCAACATACTATAGCATGTATGTACACTATAATTTCCTTATGTAAGCGTGGATCACAACTGCTGCTTCGTTTGTTTACACTCTTATAGAGGGCAGAATTTCCTTACTGCGAATTCTCATCTCACAACAGTCGAAAATCTGCCGGCAAGTGTGACTTTACATTTAAGAAGGCATCACTCCTCAATATATTCCATTTACTACAGGAATATTGTGTCTTCCCGGCAGTATTTCAAGCAAACGTTTTACATGAAAGCACAATGACTGATTTGAAGTCCCTAGACCTATAGAGGGATTTCATGTGACTTCACTCGCGTTAGATTCCCAGGGACTGAAGGGCAAAACACACACGCAGCAAGCGTATTTACAGCACACAGCACATACTACTGTGACCCAATGAACGTGTGTCCTTTAAAACCAAAGAGACTCGCCAATCTTGCCCTTCAAAATCGCGTGAGACGTGCGATCACGTGACTCAGGGAAACCCCTCTATGGTTATGCCATGCGCGTGTGTGGTAAATTCGCTGGCTGCATGTGTGTTTTGCCCTTCAGTGCCTGGGAATCCTACTCGTGACGTCACATAAAATCCCTTTATAGACTCATTCATGTTTACAAACGACGTCAAGGCTGGTCCTCAAAAGAGTTGATAAGGCGAGCTTACTCTGTCGTGACAATGAAAAGTAGTTTCCAGTTACTCTGCGTGCAATCGCGCAAGCGTTTACACGCGCAACACCTAACATACACGCATGTGTTCTTGCTCATGCTCTATTCCAACCAATGCCAACCAGTGACGCACATAAACGAAAAGATTGCAATGGTACACTTGACCTTGTGACTCACCGGGAATTTTGAATTACCCAACTCGTCTAATGACGTCGATCGTTTATAGATAATATTCTTCGAAAAACAGGAAGAAAACGTACACTTCACGCTTCTGTCCGATTCTGTGTCTTCACAGTGTATATAGGTCCTACGCATGCACTAAGTTTAACGTCCAAAATGACGTCTATAGAGGTTCTTCACCGACGTCACTGTGCTGCGCAACTCTGTGTTTTGACGACCAGACGCCCATCTGATATCTGACCTTTCACGTTACTTCCGAGGGTCTGCGAGACTTAATTTTCACCCTGGGGTACCTTTACACCAAGATTCAAGAAAATCTGTCAAGCCGACATTTAACAGTTTAAAAAAAAATAAATGTACAATTTGTCTTCCGTGACCTTTGATCCTGGTTACCATGGCATCTGCAGATTGAGGTAAAACCTATTATGTCTATTGTACTTGTCAATTTTCATGTCTGTACAGTGTTTTACCTTGGAATTATAGCCAGCAACGATTTTTTTTTAGTATGACCTTTAACCTCTGACCTTTGACCTTTACTTCCGGGGATCTGCGGGTCACCATTTCCCTCCTTGAGGTACCTTCCCACGAGAGACTTTTACCTCGGTTGCCATGGCCGTTCTAGACATCTTCATCATATGTTTAAAGTTTCATGTTAGTGAAATGTTTGCTCTTGTAAAAAATCATCAAAACATTTTCGCAAACGTGACCTTTACTTGCGGTAGTAAGCGTGGATTCCACATAGTGTACCTTCCCACTAAGTTTGAAGGTAATCGGTTTAACCGTTTAGAAGATATTAAAAAAAAAACTAAATCGGACACATACACAAGGACACGTTTTTATCCCTCCCTCAGTCGTGGACTTCCGGTCACCCTGGGGTACCCCACTTGGGTCAGACCCTGAAACTAGTAACCTGGGATCGTTACTATGGCAACGATTGCTATATTAGCTGACATTGCTGTTAAAAGCTCAACTGGCAAATTGTCTTATCACTGCAATTCGGTGCAGTGAAATTAAACCTTAAATGTCAATACTTCCCATCCAACATTACTTCAAGAAGGTTACCTTAGTCATGTTTGGTTAAAAACTCCAAATGTTTGTTTCCCTTTTGGCTTAGATAATGTGTAGTATCTGTTTTTTCAGCCAGTTGAGAATAGACAGCCACACATGACAGACCCATGATGTGGAGGTTTGAAGCATGAGAGACTGGTTACGTAAAGTTTGTTTTCCTTTCGGGGAAATAGCTCATTTGGGGAGCAGAACTCCTTCGGGAGTAACGTTTAGTTTCTCCTTTCGGCATTTTGGCAGAGAGTCTAGGGGACTTTGGAAATAGTATATGTACTCCAATTGATTTACTTCTGGTAAAACGAAACGGAATTTCTTGGTATTCTTGCAACCATTCATTCTAAAACTACTGGCGTTATAGCGTACAGTATCGACTGGCGCACGGTATGTCTTAAGTCGATATTGGTCGATACCGAGAACGAAAAATCGGTAACAGACGATGTTATTTATATCGGCGCTACACTTGTTTGAATATTATTGATATATTCTGTGGTTTTTCCTCTCAGTTTGTTTCCTATAATGTTAAGTGTGGATTAAAGATTTCAGCTTGACTTCTATTTTGCGATATTTAGATCTGTTTTGATGAATGTAAAAATAAAATTCCTAGATTAATACTAAATCGATAACAAATATCTGACAAACAGTACTAATAACAAAATATTTTAATCGCTCAAGTGTTTGAAGAAAATTAATACGTTGTTTCGTTGTAAGTATACGTTTCACAGGTTAGTACGTCAGCCTTTGTGTTTAAACATAATTCAAGATGTGTTTCTTTAAAAAAAATCAAACGTTAAGTTCACATGAACTTTATTTAAAAACCTCTGGTGCTCTCTGCTTATAAGTGAACCTCTAACCGTGCACCTCCAATCCAAAATATGACCTATATGCTTTTAGCTTTTGTTCCCTATGCACTTAACCAAAGGTTGCACGATTGTGTTACAAATACGTCAATTTCATGAAATCGATAACATATCTTCTACTTTACTATAGTCTTCAAATTGAAAACGATTTCTTTCGAAAGTTCTTGAACTCCTGATGAAATTTAAGAAACGTTAGGACTCTTTAAAACAATTGCCTGAAAGCCAGACTTTATTTTACTTCAACCGCAATCGCGTAAAGCTTACGAAGAACGGAATATCAGCTACCAAAGGGTCATTTTTTATTGAAAATGCCACCTCCGTGGCCACCAATACGTTTTAAATTCTTCTACCAAACGTCCTTGCCTCTTTCCTCTCATTTTACACCACTCCTCTTTTCTTTGACGATATCTTGACCTATTTCAAGTTTTTCATCTCTTAGTCAAGGCGGCCAAACAGGTTACATGTACTTTTTAGGGAATGTCCTTTTCATGTTTGTTTGATCCGAGATGTATTTCTAGAGCAATCACCGAAATGTGTAACGTCATTCCCCAGGCCACACCCACCTAGGCTTATTTAGCAACTACCGTACTGTATACACGCCACGTACGTAGCGACACGTTTCCATACACTTACAGCACGTCCCCGTGGCTACCTGATCACGATATTAGGTCCTCCGTTATTTTTTTTTATTTTATTTAACAGTCTGTGAAAAGTGATGACCTGAGCGAGAACCTTTATCTCTTCCCAAGGTATAGTTAAACACCTTGTAGTGGCACTGAAAACACATTGTTGTACAGAAGCAGTCTTACTTAGAAGTTAGAACCACTAAATAATACCAAAAGCTCACTTCTGTAGTAAATATCAGTAGACCATCATACTTAAAGTTACTTGCTTCTTTTCTACATTTTCGTTTAAGTGAAATGGCAAACACAGTATGAACGAGTACTTGCTCTTATTGGCTGGCTCCGGTTTACGTCATAACGTTGATTGTGACATAACGACTTTTTCAGTCAATTCTTATTTGGCTAGTCTATTCCAGTTTGTGGAACATAAACTTCTTACAAAATAGAGTGATAATAATGTGCCACATCTGCTTACTAGATAAAGAAAAGCAGTTGAAAACGTGGTCAGTTATGATTTACGTCAAAGTCCACTCTAAATCAGTGACAGTTTCACAAGAAATGGTGGCGGTTGGTAATTTATTTCCTTCGTACCTGAATGTAAACCTACCTCAATTAATTGAGAAATTATGGCTTTTCAAGATTCGCCCTCTGCTGAATTTATTTCAGGTTTGATAAAATGATTTACATTTTATATAACAACAGATCACTTCTCGGCCTTTTGGCTAAGATTATATGTGTAGAATCTGTTCTTTACAGCCAGTCTTTAACTGAGCCACGCATGACAGACCCTTGATGAAGAGGTCTAAATGTCAAGAGGCTGGTCATGTTCATTCTGAGTTGTTCAACGGGGAACAGAACTCCTTCAGGAGTTAACGTTTGGTTTTCGCCCTTCGGCTCTTCGCCAGAGAGTCGAGGGACTTTGGAAAAAGTGCATTTTATATAACAACATAGTAGAAAAATGTCTTGCTAATGTTTACAAGTTGTCTGCTAGTGCGTATAAATCCATGTTTTACAGGGCAATTTTCCTCTAGGTTTAGCCTGAGTACTAATGCCCGAAATGTTTAGCATGTTTACACGAATAATACAAATTTTCTACCCCCATGGGGGCTGCGGCCCCAACCCCGGACTTCTGAGTTTTTGCTGGTTGTGTGGTATTTCAGGTAACATATATAATTGTCGGTGGGCTTAGATTGCTTCAACTAGTCTTGAGATGGCCCCAAACCTCTCAGCAGAAGCACTTAACTTTCTTCAGACACTGATCGCTTTTGAGGACTCAAGCGATTCCATAAAGGCTTGTTTACGGTTATACATATTGACGAGCACGTGTCTGAGCGGTGATTTCGTGATATTCAAGCTTGGGCTGAAGATTAATTTGTCCAATTACAAGCAATATTTTTCTATGTCAAATCTTTCGTCGTAGATAAAAGGGGAATCCTTGCTAACCTTTTTATTCAAAATAAGTGTTTGGAACCGACCTAATGGAGATATGTGATGGGCTTAACAAGGAGCACTTTCCCCATGGGTTAAACGTAAACAAAGAAGATCCTCTATAGCAATTAGCGACGTGATTAGCCAGCTCCGTTATTACACACAATGTACCACTAATTCAAGAGAATTCTCCCGCCTTGAATGTTGCCCTTCAATATTGAGCCCACCACCCCTCCTTTAAATTGTAGATGTAGGGCTCAGTGAGTCAGGGTATATCATTTGCTTAATGTGTGGTGTAGATGTTATAGCAAGTTAGGATATAATACCTAGTCAAATATCAAGGAAATCGTAGA
>WURT03134223.1:0-11410 GCA_009936505.3 Holothuria glaberrima | reverse complement strand
CGACAGCTCTGTGTGCTCGACCATGTGTGACTTACAAACAGTAGATAGACTTTTGAATATATCCACCTCGGCAATATGCGCGAACGGTTTACCTGCAATCCGACTGCGACCCCTACGCACCTGACTTCTGATACAGCCAACTCATCCCCGACGAGCAGTCAGGGTGAGTTGCATCACATTCCAATAAATCTTTTGTTGCACAGTTTTGGACATACATTAAGTAAGCGATAGTCATCAATAAAGTTCCCGACAATTCTGTAGCCCCCCCCCCCAAAAAAAAATATTTTCTCTAACAAAGTCCGGAAACTGCAAAAAGAAAGAGGCAATTTTTTCCCGACAGCCAACAAAATTTCCCGACGGACGACACTGAAAATTTCTTGGGGTGTAGCACCCCCACACCCTCGGTAGTTCCGCCCCTGCTTACCGTACCTTTCTGCGTATTTACGCGCGAAGAGTATCGCATGAACTAGGTAAAGGCTCGTTTTAGTAAAAAGTATTGAGGTAAGAGTTTTGTTTTCATCATATAACCGGTTTACACCCAACAGCCAAAACATTACGAAATAGTTCTGTGTTTCGCGTTGTTAATTCGCATTTACTGTCGAATTTCAAAACTTCAACCGCATAGTAGGCTATGGCTGGATCGGGAGCTCTTTGTAACTTCACCCCTCATTAGCGTAATGAACTTTGTCCCACATAGATCGAGATTGTATTACCGCTCTGCATTGTGGACAAAGCTGCTTAATTAAGCGAATGTCATGAAGGAAACTCAAAACACTTTGCTTGAGCGATGGTCTAACGTGTCTTAAAAGCTGAATTTTGGGTCAGAATATTTGTAAGCGTTTCACGTCGTCTAACAAGAGTTACATAAAATAAACAATTGACACCAATAGTTTTCCAGATAGCATGTGACGTAGTATCGGTACGGTTTGCGTCCATAAAACTGACAGGTGTTCATTAACACCACCTATGAACTGTAAACAGGTTAGGTGTAGGCCTTTATGTCAGTGTGAAAGAAGCAAAGCGTAATAATGACAAATGGAAATCTCACCTGAGCGATAATACATAGAGCAATTTATCTTCAAAAGACGAACGCTTTAACAGCTCCGACTGCCCGAGAGTGATGTTTCCGCGTCTAGGAAATTTAATCAAATGAACGGCAAATTGTTCTTCCAGTTTGGTATTTCGACCGTTGGCGTAAAGGCTAAGCTTTCTCGCCGTGCTTCTCATTGGCAGTTGGAAGTGATGTAAAATTGTGTAATTTTTTAAGTTCTTCCGTGCAACAGGATTTATTCTTTAACAATTGTTTTACTTGTCGGATGGTAACAACAGTGATATGATGATGATATTCCGTGATTACAACTCTTTTGTATTTGTAGTAGCATTCCTGGTTTATCTGATTAAAGCCGAAGGTAAGTTATAACAACATTTTCTTTTGTCTTGCTGTTTTGTTCTACAGTTCAGTAACTCACCAAAGATTTTTTATTATTATTACTACTTTTGTTGTTGTTGTTGTTGTTGTTATTATTATTTTTTGATCGTTTGTTGTCGCCAGTGTCGTTGTTGTCGTCGACGTCGGTCGTCGTCGGTCGACGTCGTTGCGACTATAATTATGACTGTGACTGTGATTATGAGCGTTAGTATGATTAATATTGGGAGGGGGGTTGGAATTTCAACTTTTATGACGCCTTATAAGCAAAACGCTACCACTTGGTTTTACCTTAAATTCCACCATAGGTCACGGGAAAATGCCATTTGTAGACCTTGTTAAGTCTATAGTAAAAAACCCACGTACTTCCTACCATTGCTGAAGACTCTAGCTTAAACTCGGTTTGAGCACTTTTGAAAGTTTTCCTGACAATCCTTTTAGACCATGGGACAAGGAGGGGGTTAGGCATTAGGAGTCCCTTAGGGGCGCCCTGCACTGCTACCGGACCCGTAGCCACGGGGGGAGGGGCATTTCGGGGCAATGCCCCCAAAATTATTTCTGCCCCCCAGATGAAGATTGAAACTGCATAATAATTAATGTGGTGGAATGTTTTATGCCCTCCAGTCACAACACTTGCCCCAATCACAACACTTGCCCCCCTAAAAATGTGAAGCTGGCTACGGGCCTGACTGCTACAATCCTAACAGAGTCAGAGGTGCTTTGAACGAGTCGTTATATTAATGATTTTGTGATGTAGAAGATAGGTGCTTGTAATACCGGTAATTCATCATTTGGGTGAGGATTTAATAAGTTTTGGATAAACCTATATAAGTAAGTAGCTGTATAAACCATATTGTAACGTAGGTATGAAATGATTGCATTTTTGTATCAAAAAAACTACCACCTCTCCTATGCAAGAATGCAATTCAGCATAAAGGGTAAACGCAGAGGTCACCCAATGTAAATTACCACATTTCTTGTATGCTAATTTATGAATGACTCCTTTTAAATACGTGACAATGCTTTGGTACTGAACTATTAAAGTTATACAAGAGTAACTTCCTAGCTATCACAGATTTATTATGAAATGGTTATGGTCTGAAACATCATGAAAGATACTTATTTGAGGGAAATGGTTGAAGACGAACGGATGCCTCCAAATGTTTTCGTGGTGACTGTTTATTTCTTCAATATGACATATTGCAAGCATGGGTTTCCTAAAGGAAAACAAAGTGGAACTTAAAATCAAATGTGGCAAATTCTGCATCTACATAAAAACAATTAACTTTTGTTTCATTGAAATCTTGAGACCTTTTTCTGTTTTATTGATTACAACGATTTTTATTATGACATTTACCCCAAGAGTTATTACTTCAGGAAAAAATAGTCCTATCATAAATCTGAAATAAACCTCTACTAACTTCTAGTCTACTTTACAAGAAAATACTGTGACATTCAGTGGTCACTGCAGCTATAGATCATATAGAACATTAACCTGACGGTCTTTATATATATATATATATATATATATATCGGCAAACTAAGCTTTTATATATCTTAAAGAAAGTACAACTCTTTAAAGTTCTGCACTACATTTTGGGGAATGTGGCCTTCCATTTCTTACAAAATGAGACAGTACACGTTCTTGTACGACATCACAAGCAATTAGGTTGTAAGGAGAAAAGGAGGGGGCTGGGTGGAAACCCTAAACCCTTAAAAACTGAGCAATTTTTGACGTGTAAAGGTCTCCGAAATTGTCGCGGTTTTATTGAAGAATCTAGGTCTTTTTTTTATCAAGAGTAAAAACAAGTTAACCGTCTAGGGTACAGGTCGCCGTCAGAGATTGTTCATACCTCATCGTACCCACTAAGTCCCCCAACGATATTTGAGAAAATTTCCTACTGGGAGGGGTAGCTTTACACAGTGGGGAAGAGGCCTCTGACCCCACCAGACTCCATCACTAGATTAATTGTGAGAGCATGCTGTTGTCTATGATTTAATCATGAGAAGCTACAGAAGACATAGTCGTACAATCCAATAAAAAACCGTCAGCCTAAAATCTATCTAGTCATAAATCAGAGCTCATAAACGAGGTGTTCTCTAGCTGCACCCACTCCCTCTCTTGAGTTTTATTGACCTAAAAGATTGTTTAACAAATATTCAGTCTGCCGTGTTGCCAACGCTCTTGACAGCAGGGAGGAAGTCCAATAGTTGTCGAGCAGGAGTTATTGTGATTTATTGCCTACTTTTCTTCCTTCATTTATAATGTCTGGGGGCTTGAATGTGACAAAATTTAGACCAAGGAGAGTGTAAAATGTCCATACAATCTGATTTTTTTACGAAAATTATTGACAAATGTGTTCCTTTGAAGAAAGTCTTGTGTCATATTATACCCAGCACCAGTTAACCTTCAGAAGTCAATAAAATAAAAAAGCATTGTAGGGCATATTTCCCAATTCGTTGTCACACTTTACCTAATCAAATCTCACGACCGACAGTTCTGGGGGATCATTTTGACATGATACCGTTCGCCATCAGGCCTCGATCGCCAGCGATAGTCTAGGCCTGGGGTTCCCAACCTTTGGTACGCGTACCACTAAAGGTACATTTGAACTTTCTCGGTGGTACACAAAGCGTGCTCGATTTTTTTTTTTTTTTTTTTTTGGATTGTATTCTTTTCTATTATTCCTCATGCATCCCAAGCGGCTGTACACTGACAGCTACAGTATTTGATATCGGTATTAACACATAAACACTTATAGTTGAATGTTAGCACAGTGGTACTCGGTGGCACCACGAAGATGTGAAATGGTGCCCCAGCAGATAAAGGTTGGGAACCCCTGGTCTAGGCTGTGACAGTCGTGTCTTTGAGTTACGCGGTACAACGAATGGTCGTATCGTGACATGTGCTGTATCTTCATAATTCTTAGGCAAAGTCGAACTGTGCGCTTTGTTTTATAATGCATACCTACATGCTATAATACGACGTGCTATTAAACGTAAACCAGAAAGCCCAAAGCTAGGGATTCCTTGCCGTGTGCCATTGTGGATATAATATTAATATTAATATAATATATTATTATAATATATATTATTATAACTATGGTTTCAAGTCGTTAATTTCATTGCCATGAGAAGTTGATCCCACAGAAGACACAGTCGCCCAGTCCAATAAAATACCCGTAAGCCTAAAATCTACCTTGTCATAAAGTAGAGTTTATAAATGCGATGTTCGATCCCTAGTAGCACCCACTTTCTCTCTTGAATTTTATTGATCTAGCAGATCGTTTTACAAAATATTCTATTTTATTTATCAAGTCGTTGCTATAACCACAGAATTCTGTGGTTCCAACTTTCTTGACGGCAGGGAGTAAGTTTGATATTTTTCAAACAGCTCTTATTATTGTGATTAATTGCTTACTTTTATATTATCATTTGTAACGTTCTGGGAGTTTGAATTTGACAAAATTTAGATCGAGTAAGGTATAAATTTTCCATTAAATGTAAATTTTAAATAACATTATTGACAAGTCTGCTCTTTTGAAGAAATCCCTGTGCCATAATATATCCAGTGCCAATAAACCTTGAGAAGTCCTTTAAATAAATTAGCAGTAAAAGGACATATCTCCCAATTCGTTGTCATACTTTCCATATTCATTGCCAACTCTTAGGACCGTCAGTTCCGTGGGATCACCTTGGCATGGTCAATTCACTGTGCTTAAATTAAAATTTCATGGATAAAGGTTAGCCAGATTTATGTTAATATGGTCATACATCAGTTTCTTGGTCTTTTGCCAATACATGCCAAATATAAGATCAAAAACATCTGCAGGCTTATACTCAAATATAAAGTCCCTCACTATTACCGTCTTCAGATATCATGGTTCCAAGCAGTTTTCAAGTTATATTGCATACCGGTATGACCTAGGGTAGCTCCATATGACCTCTATCAAAATCACTAGGCTCCTTCACCTTACTATGCAGCGCTGCCATACCAAGTACGGCGTTAACAGCAGTCTCCCTTTTAGACATATCATGTTAACAAGGTTCACAGCCTGACCCCTGACTACCCGGAATGACCTTTGGCATCCACCAAAAACAACAGAAAGCTCCAACAAAATATTGGCATACACATTTTATATTTTTTATACTTTTAGATCCCTTACACTTACCCTTTTAGGGTTACATGCTTACAAGGTCCTGACCTTTTGACTTCTGATGACCCCAAATGACCTTTGCCCTCCACCACAGACAATACAGACCATCTACTCAATGTAAAGTATCCACACGTCAAGTATGAAATCATCTACGTTACCTAACTTGAGATAGGGTGTGTTAATGAACAATTTGTAACCTTTTTCGACCCCATATGACCTTTGAACTCCACCAAAATTAACGTCACTTTGCTCAGTATGGGTCACTACATGCTAAGAGTGAGACCTCTCACATTTACCCTTCTTGAGATAGCGTGCTTTCAATGTTGACCATTTGACCCGTCCTGGCCCCAAATGACCTTTGACCTCCACCAAAATTATTAGCTATATCTACTGCTTATGAACCACCAACATGACAAGCAGAAGAACCCTCACCGTAAACTTTTTTGAGATATCGTGTTTACAAGGTTTTGACCCTTTGACCTCTTGTGACCCCAAATGACCTTTGACCTGCACCAAAAGAAACGGTAAGAATCATTTGGAACATCTACTTGCCAAGTATGAGATGCCTCAAAGTTATCCCTTTTGATATTCCGTATTTTCGACCAGGTTGCTTTAACCTTTTCACTTTTCGTGACCCCAAATGACCTTTGACATCACCAAAAACAATAGCTATCATGTACTTAATATGAGCTAACCGCACAACAAGTATGATATCCCCTACTGTTGCCCTTCTTGAGGTATCGCGTTTACGAAGTTTTGAATTTTGACCTCTCGTGACCTCAGCGACCTTTGATCTCCTCAAAAACAACAGAGACCATCTAATCAATATAGTTCATCCAATTGCCTAGTATGAGTTCCCTCAGAGTTATCCCTCTTGAGATACCGTATTTACAAGCAAAGGGTCGCATACACACCTACACATACACACCCACACATACAACATCACGATCGCTTAGATTCCTTTTGCGTTAGGCAAGGAATAAAAAAATGACAGTCATGCTTTGCACTATGACCATTTTTAACTCTTGACTTGGCCCAATTGCAAGAAACGACTCCAAAAGGCTCTACGAGAACCAAAAGTTCTTGTAGAGCCGGTGCTGTGGCCGAGTGAATACAGGTGGTGACATTTGAAGCGATGAAGCTTGGCAACCGCCGGGAGGTTCACTGGCCGGATCAAAGTAAGGTGGGTTTCTCATCTAAAAGCAATGTACGGTTTTCTCATCTGAACTGGATTCTCAAAAGAAACCAAATTTGATCTAAATTGTTTTATTAGTTAGCCACCCGAAGTGAAGTTGTAATTCATGAGCCATATAGGCTTCTCCCATATTTGTGGTCGCTTAGCTTCGTAAAACAACTGCTCTTCAAGGCCGGAATTACTGGAACGGATTTCTCTCATTTCATCCGTCCATATGGTGAGGTGTTAGAAAAGAGATCCGACATTACGCATTCTCTTTGAAGTAATGTTCGTTTCTGATGGTAATCTTCTTTCCTCCTCAAAATGTTTTTCACAATAGTAAGATCAACGAGGATCAGTGACTTATTGTGAAATGAAAATGAAAACCGAAGCACGCCTTGCTTAGAACTCGTTAATATTTCATTTCCCGTCGTCAAAAAAGATGGAAACTCGTGATTATTTGTCAAAACTATTCTCATTTCCGCTCACGTCACTGAAGAATTTCTTCAAAACCTGTCTTTCTGGTATATCTGTATATTCCATAGTGATATGAAAATGTTCCAAAGATGGGAGAGATGTTTTAGTTTTACATAATCTAGCAGGCGGCATATCAAAGCCGTAGGGAAACAGAGAGTACAATGTTTTAACAATCTGCTTACTGCAAATCTTGACACATAGGCCCTTGTCGGAAACAAACCCTTACATCAAGGCATAAAATAAAAGTGACCTTTGTTTCTGGATTACTTAAATATGTAAGAAGATCATCAAGGTTTGGTCAACTGTGGCTACACAATAAGAACAAACGACTTGTCAATCAAACAGATATCTGAAAGGGATTCAGTTTTTTCAAGCACATATAATCTGAGAGATTTGTTTTAGTAGAGCAGATAAATGTATTTTTGGACCAAAATCTTTCACAAGTGGAAAGAAGCACCAAAATTTGCACACATGCTTCTAAGGGGTTGCTCTTCTGAAAAATTAAAAAAAAAACCGTTAGCCACTCAAAATTAAAAATAGCGGCCTATTTTCCAAATAGTCGCCATTTTCGGTTTGTAAATACAATTTCAGACACAATGTTGTGCAGAATTATTGTATAAAAATGGTCCTAGTGTCAAATTATACATTGTCCACCGCGGGGAAGCCAGATTTTCCACTCAAGAAAGGTTTAGTGGCTTCATCAAGTTCCCCAACCACATTAGGGCATTGAATGTGAAAAATATATCCTCAGTATGACGTTTTGTGTACTGGTTGTTAAAGAGAGGGGTACAGGTTTAAGATCATTTAGACCATGGGCACAGAGGCACAACTCTTGGCGACCCAGTATTTTTGGAAACCTCGTGGCCCCCTGAAGACGAAATCATGAAGTAACAGCAAATATTTGGGGCCTCACTCACTCAAAATGGCAAAATAGCGGAAAAATTATGAATATTTTGTATAAAACAATAATAGAGAAAATATTCTTTTAAAATATTTTTAGACATGTACTCGTAAAATTTGTTCACATTTTATAGAAAAGAATCTGTAGTTAATTTTTGGAACTGTTTTGGCAAGATTCAGGTTAACCAAGATGGCGGAAAAACCAAATGAATGAAATATTTTCAAAATTGTGTAAAAACGTAACAATATTCCTGTGACAATCCCCATGATAATGTAAGTAAATGTTTTATAATTAAAGTTGGATTTTATAATCCTTGGCACAAAAGAACTTGTCTGCCGATTTTGGTGAAAAAGCACCGAAGAAGTAAAATAACACACTAAAAGTGAGTCCCCCCAAAAATGAGAAAACAATAAAAAAAATAACCCAGAAAGTCCGAGAAGATAGTCATTAAGACATATTTCAATCAAAAATCCTAAGTATCTTCATGAGAGATTGTACATAAAATCAGAATCATAAATTTTGATATTTTATGCAGGAGTCAAACCTAATCAAGAAGGCGGAAACAACTGGATAGCCGCCAATGTAACAATAATAATATATAAAACATAGTATAAAAATATTATTGAAGGTACTTTTGACACAGTTGGCCTTTAAATCTGGCCATAAATTTTATGACAAATAAACAAACGTTATTTTTCGAAGTATTTTCATTTTGGAATTCAGGTCAACCAATATAGCGGAAATAGCAAAATGGCAGCCCATATAACTATCATAATATATTGAAATAAGGAGGAAAAAATTGATGAAAAAATTTTTTGAGCCATGTACTCTTAATGTTTGGCCATATTTAATGCCAAGTGATCAAAGTTATGTTTTAGAACATTTGAAGCATTGGAATTCAGGTCACCTAACGTGGCGGAAAAGCCAAAATGGTCGCTAATGTTAAAATTACAATATTTCCTAAGAATAAGAATAATTTTAAAAGAAAAATTTTAAACTTATTCAAACCTGCAATCTTTCTGTATTCTGTAAAAAATATTCAAAACATATTTTTGGACCCTTTTCAGGATCCAGGTCAACCAAGATGGCGAAATAACAAAATGGCTGTTCATATAATGATTAAAATGTATTGAAGTAATGAGCAAAATGTTCATAAAAATACGTTTAGCACAATTGATTTAAAAATCTGGCCATATTTTATGCTGAATAATGAAAACCTGTTTTTCAGATATTTTTGTTGGAATTCATGTCAACCAAGATGGTGAAATAACAAAATGGTCGTCTATCTCAATCACAAATGATTCGATGTTTTTCTTTATTATTACAATATCTTGTGATTATTATCTTGGAAACCATTTTGTTTTTCCAACATCTAGGTCGACCTCGATCCTGAAAAAATGTTCAAAAAAAAAAAACATGTTTTTAATATTTAAAGTAGGATTTGGACATATACTAAGATAACCTGTGACAAAAATATTTTCAGTTGTATTAGTTTTCCTTAAGATGACAATATATTGTTGACATTTTGGCGGCCATTTAGCTTTTTCCCCATCCTGGTTGACCTGAATTCAGTCAGAACAGTTTGAAAATTGTTTTTTGATTATTTGTCATAAAACAGGTGGGACAGATACTTAGAGCAACTGTATTAGGTAAACTTTACCTGATTATTTTCCTTATTAGAATATATTGTGAATATTACAATGCATTTACTACAGTAGCGGCCATTTAGCTTTTTCAGTCGTCTTGATTGACCTGAATCCAATAAAAATGTTCCGAAAAATAAGCTGTGAGTATTTTGGTGTAAAACATGGAGTATATAGTATAAGGAGCAACTATTTTAAAAATATTGCTTATGTGTATTTTTCATATTATAGGCTATAATGATATTATAACTTAAGTAGTCATTTTTGTTACGATAACATGGGGCAGTTGGTTAGTGTATGTTCATCTTCAGTAATGGTACTTTATAGTCCCTTTTATATCTCATGTGAGTCATTCAAGTTGTATTATGTTTGGCTAAGATTTGGTTGAAGGGTATATACTTATTTACTCATTCTGTTCTGTCCCAACCCAGTATGGTTCGACTCTCCATTTGTCCCCACTATCAAAAAAAAAAAAAAAAAAAAAAAAATCTGGGGTCATTACGCTATATGAATGCTGTATTGCTCACAATAGTGACCAAAGAGTCCCCAGACGTGCAAACTTAATATAATGTTCTTACGTCATGTACGTCATTTCTAGTAAATTATTCGATGAAAATATTTCGTTCCGATGGATGTTAGTTACGAAGTTTTAATAATATTCTTAGAAAAGACAAAATAAGAGTTGCTTACAGGATTTCTGCTCTTTAAATTTGAGTTTTCTGTAGTCTAAAACCTATTGTTTGACACCAGAATCAACAAAATCAGCCTGGGAAGTGAAAATCTATAACAAACTGTGCTATTTGTATGGCAAAAATAGCGTCCATCTGAAAAAATGGCCGCCATTTTGAAATTCACATAGCTAGCGGTATTTTTCGTAAAAATGACCTAAGTGGTACAATCTTTCAAATTTTGGGTCTTCTTCGGGAAGTGAAAAATTTTTGCACTTATCTGCCCTAGTATTTTTTCCGTCTCCTTCCTATCAGCTCCCTGATCCATACGACTTACAATATATATGTATGCACGATGTACAGAAAGTCTCCATATTTAAGGACACTTTTAAACACAAAGTGTACTCTGTGTATCCGTCAAAACCACAAATAGCGACGTACTAACGTCCTAGTTGCTCCCCCATCCCACTCCCAGCACCGCCGTTTAACTTCCCTACTGAAAGAGTGAATGTATCCCAAGTATTATCTAACATTTTCAAAGTCCCATAGGGGTGGTTTATTCTTGCCCTACATCACCACCCGGACAGTTGATGCGAGTATGAATCTAACAACTTCCAAAGTTGAACAACAGAAACCCCATCACTGCTAACAGCGAACTGCCAACAAGGGATATTTTGAGCCACAAGGATATGATTCTGGGACTCTCTCGAATAGACCTTATGCATTGACATCATGTGACGTCATTTTGGAGGCAAACACTGAGCTATATAACTGGAGGACGCATGTCAATGCGGAATACATGCTGAAAGTGAAGCCGACTTGGGGGTCACGTGATGTAGGTCAGCTTACTCAAGTCGATTCCACTGCCCTAGGAACGTGTATCTACGAGTGAAAGTACTGTATCGCAAAATAATTGTTGTACACGCTAAAGCTCATTGCGTTTGTTGTAATTGAGTAGGGAATC
>WURT03134212.1:0-11410 GCA_009936505.3 Holothuria glaberrima | reverse complement strand
AGCATCTTGCCCAAGGACACAACACAATGACCCAGGCGGGATTTGAACCGGCAATCCTTAGATCACAAGTCCAATACTTAACCATTAGGCCACCATGCTCATAAGAACAATACTTACAGCTTTATGCTTTCAATAGAAATGTTTTACTATGCTGTATACATAACCTCTTCTCGAAATTTGGCTGACATATTACTCTTCAGCTATTCAAGATCTGAGTTATGAATAGTAGACCTTAATCCTTTCGTTGAAAATAAGTAGACAAAAGTGGGATGAGGTGCCAATCCATTCTGCACTTTGTTGTTTCTACAAATTCAAATCTCCTAGGCAACAGTGAGGTGGGAGACAGGAGGGCACATGCCCTCAACGTTGGCTGTGCCCATGTCTCAACAAAATGAGATTTCAACGTTTATTCCTTTTTGGGAAGAAAAACTGATTTATTTTTTAAGGCTCAAGGTACACTTTAACATGATCCGTCGTTCCCACTCACCCCTTCATTCCCCTTCCATCATTAAATCGCTAGTGCTAGTACGACTAACAACCAGAAAGCTCAAATGCTTAGTGATTTATTACCAAAAGGAAATAAAAGGTATCAATCTTTCCATCTTGAACTAATGTATTTACTGGCAATTTCCAAAGTTTTTGCTCTTTCACCTCCGGAGAGCTTTGACCTCTATCAAAAAGAATAGGGTTCATTTTCTAGCTGTAACACATCCTTAAGCCAAGCATGAAAGGTATACACGGTTTCTACGTTGGGATGTTGTGTTTTGAAAGGTTTCAATTTTTGACCTCTGGCTATCTAACATGACTTCCAGCCTAAAATAAAACCATAGTTTTCTTCCTCTAAAGTATGAAAAATTTATACACCAAGTATGAAAGTACTCACCATTCCTAACTTGAGATATGGTTTTTAAAAGGGTTTCAGTTTTTGTTCTTTGAACACCTCACATGACCTTTGACCTCTACGAAAATAAGAGGGGTCTTCCTCTCAATATGAAAAATATATACAAGTGAAAAGAATCCATCATTCTTGAAATATCGTGTTTACAAGCAATTTCCAAGGTTTTTGAAGTTCTACCTTCAGTGACCTCAAGACACCTTTGACCTCTACCAAAAATGATAAGGTTCACCTCCGGACAATAAAGCATCGACATGCCAAGAAGTTAAAGTATCCATGTTTTTTATCTTGACATATCGTGTTCACATGGTTCTGGGTTTTCACCTTTGGTGACCTGCCATGACCTTTGACCCCTACCAAAAGCTTTTGTTTTCTTCCTCTAAAATATGATACATTTTCATAGCAGGAATGAAATGTACCCACCATTCCTAACTTGAGAAATTGTGTTTACAAGGTTTTCAAACTCTGCTGACCTGACACGACCTCTGACCTCCACTAAAAGCAAGGGGTTTCTCCTCTCAATATGATAAACTTATATAACAAGTACGAAAAGTACCCATCATTTCTATCTTGAAAGATCGTGTTCACTAACAATTTCCAAGATTTTTGGAGTTTTACCTTACGTGACCTCAGATAACCTTTGAACTATACTAAAAACGGTAGGGTTCATTCTCTGACTATGAAACATCCACATAAAAAGCAGTATGGAAAGCATCTGTCTTTCCCATGTTCATATATCATGTACACAAGGTTTTCAGTTTTGGAACTCTGCCCTCAGATTATCTTTTACTTCAGGATTGTTCCTTTTAACATGACAAATCTTTATACCAAATATGAAAAGTGACTGTCATTGCTATCTTGAGATATCGTGTTTACAAGCCCTTTACAAGGGTTTCGCAGTTTAATTTCCGGTGACCTCACATGACCTCCTTCATTAGGATTCTATAACTCTTCCACGATACACCCTTCAGTATTTAAAAGATTTTCCGACGTACAAAAACCCCGCAGATTCTATTCCCAAGCATAGAAAATATTCGCGATTTTTCACTTTAGAAGAATATAGTGTGTCATGTAACATATGGAGTTATGTTTATGATAGTGCTGCTTCAATCTGCCGAAAAAATATTTTAATTTTTTATAATTTTTATTAAATTTAGTTCTAATGTGTTTAGGATTAAATAAAAAAGATGACGTTAAAAATGTTACATAAAACTTACAGATATCAGATTGTAAGTGGCTGGTATCACCAGATTAACTAAACAACCTTTCATTAATCAGACCTTTGATAAATCGACATAGATGGGTGTTGTAAAGGAAGGGAGACGCATCACCCTTTCAAATTAAATAATTAAACACACAATTCCCCTCATCGAATAATTGCGGAGTGTTCAACTTCCTTATTGTTTTGCCCCTATTACTGCCGATGTATATAGTCAGAACTACATTTAAATATTATGACACAAACAATTGAGGGTTTCATTCTAGACGTTGAATTTCTGAGAGGCCGAAAAAACCTTCAATCCTCGAAAAGAGTCATGGAACAAATAACCAAAACAAGCAATACCAGATCACTATACCCCTGTCTGTATACCCATTCCCCTGTTTAATGTGTTCTGAGAATGTTGTGGCAGCCCCTGTATACTGAGAATGTTGCGGCAGCTCATGTGTTCACAGTCTCATCGGCTCCTCAGTTGTTGATTGTTAGTATTATTATTCAGTAGTTTGTTCGTTTTATTATTTATGTTGCGGCAGCCTTATGTGTTCAGAGAATATTGTAGCAGCCCAATAATGTGTTCTGAGAATGTTTCGGTAGCCCGATATGTTCTGAGAATGCTGCGGCAGCCCAATGAGTTCTGAGACTTAAACGTTTAAACCGGGAGCGGGGTTTGTTCCATGTACTTTCGTCGAGGATTGTAGTCTACAGTGAATAATATTGTCAATGTTATATTGCTCAGTAAAGCTTTCAATTTCAAATTTTAGCCTTCTCAAAAATCCCCATATCTATTATTCCTGGTCTCTGAATGTAAACAAGCAACATTTTTGCCCAATGTCTCAACTTATTTTGAGGTTAACCACTTCCTGAATCCAGATTTAGATTCCGGAAGATGTAAAAGTCAATTGATGTGAACAGGTCATGTCTGTAAACATTATCATGGCATACACACATGAACGGTAAATTGTGCTGGATATTTGTAGATCTTCTGTCGATAGGTCAAAGTTGTGTACATGCACACATTTTACGTGGTAAAACGTGCATTAAAACGTATCTGTATACGCATTCGAATTTCATTTTGTATATGTACATAGACGTGTAAAGGTGAACATGATCTGGCAACAAGTCCGGTTCGGTTGGGAAATATGAAGTAACCGTCAAAAATAAGTTTCCTGGGCAATGCTACCATAGATTTGCTGCCATTTAATAACAGTAATAATAGCTTCCCAACTTTTAAACTTCTAAAAAAATTTTTTTCTTTTACTTTCTAGCTTTACAAAGAACAGACTATGTGGAAGGGAAAATGTGAATGGTTTATGGATTTTTAGTTTCACAACTTTTCCATATTTCAAACATCCTTGGTAGTTTACCAACTTCCATTTGCCACCCCACATGGAGATAAACTGGACGCAAAGTTATATCCGTTAACGTGACCAAACAAGCATGCAAATATAGAAAAGTGTCAAACTATCAAAATAAGTATTCTGTAAGTACATAGGTATTATGTTTTAACTGAGAAACTATTTTCCTGTGGAAAAATACTCCTCTAAGAGGTTCCATCAAAATCTTAAAGAATCTTGTCAATTGGGGCACAAACCGCCATCTTGTCAAATATTTCATTAATAATGGCTAAAACTAACCGAATTTTTCCATTTTTTAAACAAATCTCTTAAATTGTAAACCTAGTTATAGGAAACACTCGATACTATTCCGATTTTACCCTGTGGGTTGGATTGTTTTTGCCGCGGAGCCCCTATGGGCTAAGTAGACTTTCGGGGCTACTCTGGTGCAAGGGAAATGCGTCTATGTAGGCCCTGAATATGTATGTACTTAACACTAGGATAAAAGCGTATTACATGTTTAAGTAATCATATTGATATAAATTGGCATGGATGTGGCAATAGACGAATGCAAGGTGCATTAGAAAAGTACATTTTCCAATGGAGCCCATTATATTCTTCATTGACAAAATGTTAAGGGAAACAAAAGGCATTCCACCCCAGCCATAATACTGGGGAAAGTGTCTCTTTGGCCGATTCACAAATAAGCAGATATAAAGGAATTTGGAAAAATATTGAGGAACTCCGTCCTTCTGTACAAAAATACTGATCTCACTCTCCCGAATTTCTGCAACTATCGACTGCGGTATACCAACAATAAAGAGCACGATTGTTTGGAGTTGGATCGAAAAAAGAATAATGAAAAAACAGCAATTTCGGAAAGAAGATCAAATATTAGGTCGTTGGCTTAATTCAACCTCTAATCTAGCATTTACCCCCCAGAGGAAGTAGTGATAATTTCCTGAACCCTCTAGATCCGTCAAACGATGAATTCTGGAAAATTTGTGAACTTCGCTTACCCTGAATCATAAGTTCATAAGATATTTTCAGGAAATACGAAAGGTTTTCATGGCCAATATCTCAACATTTCTACAGAGAAACATATCTTGATATTGTCACGCTCTTGGTAAACTAGTGCTTCTCGTTGGCCACGTTTCCTTTTTCAGATTAAACGTAAGTTCTAGTACTCCGCCTGGACAGCTAAAGCTGATAATGGTGCAAGATTTTTATCAGAAGTAGTAAGCCAAATTTCACCCCAGAAAGTCTTTGCAAAGCAGTATCGACACACCTGTTACAATTGAAGTAGTAGCAATATTGTTTTTGAAAACAGTGATCTGCAGGAAAATTTTGGTCTTTGCCCCCGCATAAAATATCTAGCCAATACGTACTATCCGGCAGCACTGCATGTCATAGAGATATATGACATTGATTGGTCAAATGTTTAAATGACCATTAACTTACGACATTCGGAACTACTGTTAAAAAGGTTTTATTGCCTTTCCCCTTGTCAGGGAAGCTATCGCATCCCCGCAGGCCAAATTCTGGCCATATTGCCTTGAGGAAATTATAAACTGGGTTAGTCTAGGGCTCTTCCATTGTTTCATCGCACTTCTGAGGTATTGCCTCGGAGAGTGTGACCTCTACCTCGGGACCTGTAGCCTTGCTTCTCACTTTCGTACTTACAACCTGATTTTCTGTGTTCACATCCTAGCTGGCAACTTGATGTCAGTTGCTATCTATGTTCTAAAAGTCTAACTACGACACTCAATGTGGTTAGGTGGTCAACATGCTATAAGGGCACGTGACATACTATGCCCTTTGCTTTGTCATTTAAACCCCTTAGCCCCCATTCGAAAACCCGACTGGTCAGTATTTAGACCATTACCAAAGCTCAAATCGGCCTTCTCGATTCTTAAAATGCAAAAATGCCCTGCTGAGCCAAGCCCTGTGGCACGTAACACGTGCCTTAATTAGCAATATTCTGTGATGATGGGTCATACCCATGGCAATTCCATGATTGTAGGTACGTGACTCTCCTACACAAACTGTGAGTATTGGGTGAACTGCTGTAGGGAGTTGGTGATCCGCTTTGTCAGGCGTACAGTTGGAAAAGACTTAATGCTTGTTATCGTAGCGCTCGTCCCCGACAATGTGTTTTTCCTCTAATGGGCAAAGATCCTTTCACCAGTTCCTAAAACATCTGGCGCCCTGTGAGCGTTATGTAAACACCCCCTTATGCAGGCAAGGAAGGAGACAGGAAGGCAACTTGTCATAAATTATACCTATACACAATAAGCACCCAAATAATCTTCAGTGCATGCACAACTTAAACATGGATGCGTGAGAAAACATATGGCCTGTAGGGGTGCGAGCGAGACCTGGCGGGTACGGATGAAGGTTACACAAACACATACACACACAGGAACTTCCTATGAGTATCCGCCTTCATCCTGATAGATACAATATTTGGGTAATATTAATTTATAAGATGTAAGAATAACCTAAAAATTTTTCTTATCAAACGGTCAAAGATGTGACGGAATTTGACCGAACGCCGTGCATTCTTTTCACGTTCTCAATGGTTTTCGCATTAAATAGGTATGTGACATTTTGCTGCTCACAGACCTTTCACACAGGAACTCTTGATATTTAACCTTTACCTTTTTACATAGGCCTAACTATTTTTCCTGCTTTGAAGGTCAAATGAGTCTCGATTAACATAGTAAGCTGTTGTCACAGGTGCGCTCATAATTATGGTGATAGATAATTCTTATGCTTGTCCATACATCGATACCCCTCTGAGATATATATGGCTTAAATCACATAGAAATGTTACTGGTGGCGATCTAATGTGCTCTTTTCTGATATTGTCCTGATAAGACTATTTATGTTGATTGGTAGGACCGTTCTCCCTGAGGGCTTTTTATCTCTTAACTATTGATAATTGTTGTCTCCCTTCTGACAGCATTGAAATGTTTGCCTTACAATGCTGGGGCCAGGTACGGGAGGGGCTAAGGTAGGTGTTCTTTGTCCTCTGTCGGGGCACATTGTTAGTTTTGTCGAGGACCCATAGTGTTGCACGCGTGTTGTATCCGATGCCGGTAAGTCTCGCCTGCTTTTTCTCTTGTGAACGGATTCTTTGATAGTAACACCAGATTTTACGGCCTTTTCTCGAGTTGTTCAATGTTGTTGCTAACTTCTATGTTGCCTACACAGTTTTTTTAGGTGAGGAATTTCATGACTAACCTCAAACTGTAGTTCTTACTTATTATCTGCCTGTTGACCTATTTGTCAGTTTTTTAGGTGGGCGACTCGCTTCAGTAGTTTAGACTATTTTACCGGTCAGACGGATTGGATACGACACGATGCCTGTTCCTCACAATTGATTCATTTTTGCTTTTAATGGTTATAGATTGTTGTCCCTGTACCAAACATATTTTGGCGCCCTTAGCGCGCTGTGCAAATTCAAAAGTCATATTTGCGTTCCATGCCAACACTAAATTAGCACTTAACTGTACGGCACATTTAAGTTTGTACGTCTATTGTGCAAACATTTTAATTTGTCATGTTACAACATTGTTAAAAGGATTTCATCCAACACCGCATTGCTGTCCCTCCCCCTATAAGGGTTTGTGGATATTGCTCACCATCAGAGAACGTGACATCTATCAGGCTAACGTTGGACCAGCCTGTATCCACCGCCTAATGTCGTAGCTCAGTCGAGTAACATTCTATTTCTTGTGTTTAGACGAAAATTCGCCAAATGAATTGTTTTGAGCGAGGGAGGTTCTATATTATGAGGGAACCCTAACCTGGTTCCACTTCTAGTCTCAGTCACTGCGGCATTGGTCCCCTTCCCATGTTTTTGACGGTTCAAATGCACTGGCAGGTACTGCAGAAGGGTTCAAGGGAAACATTCCAGTACTCCTAAACCCGTTGAATGCATTCGATATGGTGGCAGCTTTGACATAGGCCCTGGCGAAAAGCTCTAAAAATCGATAACGAGTGATAAGGTTCCCTGGGTTCTCGCGCATGTATTGAATCCATTCTTTGTCATAAACCGTTTCCAGAGGCCCAAAGACCGTGCGGTCCGGTGGTTGGAGCCAGTAGGTGGTATGTGGTGGGAGGCTGAAAAGCTCAACTTGATTTTTTTGGCAAACTCCAAAGTGTCTTAAGCCATGAGTGATTTGCTTCCATCCAAAATCAAAAGGACTCGTCGTGCTGGTGGGATATTCACAAAGTTCTCCATTTACTTACTGAACAATTCTACATTAATGAAGCTCGAGTCAGAGCAGCCGAATAAGGTACCAGGTGGTTTATGGAGCGTCAGTCCCGGTGATAGCCTTTTACCCTTGAAGATAAAAAACTGGAGGGATGAATACACCTGTGGCTCTGGCAGCTAGAAGGACGGTTGTGTTTCAGAAACTAAATTCTGTGGTTTATGCACTGTACTGAATATCTGCACAAGCTTGTTCGTCAATCATAAGTCATTTTGGACTTTCGAAAGTAAGTCAAAATATCTGGACACAGCAGTTTCGTACATCATACGTGCACGTCATACCCGATAATGCCTCTGGTTTTCTGATTGCAAGTTGTGGATGCCTCCCACGAAGCGTTTTGAACCAGTCATAACCTGCCCGTCTTTATGCTTTGGTTAATGGGGTTTTTCCTTCCAGAGATCTCCAAAATATGGTATGCCTTCTCGCAAATATCTGATACGTATAATCCAAAGCCACTTTTTTCCATATGAGGGCAATACTAGACCAACCTCTCTTCTTCAATTAACAAGGCAGTAGGGTAGTTGCGTGCAGGTGCATCCACATCTCTTACCCCTTTACAACGCCGTAAGAGAGTGGCCTTTGGTACACCAAATTGTTTTGCAGCCTCTGTGGGACTGGACCTTTTCACTTTTAATAGCATATAGTGCATTTGCCATGGATTCCTTCGTCCACCTGTGCTGAGGTCCCCCTTTACGGCCTTGTATTTGATCACCATTTTTAAGACTGAAGCAAAGAAAGAAACGACCACATTCCAGGTTTATGTCAAATCACATGACTGTGGTCAATGAATTGATAGTTCATATTTACTGTGTGTATATAGGAAAGAGTGTATAATGTTCACGAATACCACTTTGGCCTAGCTTTTTCCAAAACCAGATCAATGGTAAAAATTATCACCCGCGGATTCCTCTTGTAGCAACGGAGAAAAAAAGCTCCTTCCGGGTTTGAACCGACAGTGAAAAACCTTCCCTACTTACTTCTTAAAAGGAATTTCTTTGGGTTTTTCTTCTTTTAGATGTGGTCGTCAAGCTGACTTACCATCTACGAACGGTCTGGATATATTTTGAAATGTTGCCCCCTGCCATTTCAGTTTTATACTAATTATGGTCCACTGACCCCGCTGGTCCACAATCCCCACTCTCCACGTGGGTGATCCCATATCATCTCGTTATTTACGCATCCCGACTATCGATATCCACCCTTCGTGAATGTGTCTTCCAGAAAAACTTCGATGTAGCCTCTGACAAATGAGAAGCAAGCATTATTACACCCAAAATACATCCTATACATATGCAGGTATCGTGCAAGGGGTCTAAAACAATGGCTATTATAGGACGTGCTATTGACGTCTTCGTTATTCATTCTGGGCAGTAAGCGCAGAGTATAGCTGATATATATATATATATATATATCATTCAATTGAAACAAAAGTATTATGTAAATTAGAGCCCCGAGAGATTAAAATGCCGTAAAAGTCAGTTCAAATCCTGATAAGGTCCCAAACATTTTTTCATGGACGATGCAAAGCAGCCCGTTCTTTGTGATGTCAACTTTATTGAAGTTTAAACGGCATCAACCCGCTCACTCTTATTTCAGTTATGATTGATATTGTTGTTAGGCTTTTTGAATCAATCGATACGCTTTCACAGTTGATTGTCTTTTGTATTCTACATGCATATTATTTAGTATTGTTTATTAACCAGACGTACTCCTCAAACATTCAGTGATAGAACATAGTTAAATCCTCTTCATAAACATCGTCTGTTGATGTCATTTTGTCATTGCTGATATTATTCTTCAATTAAGAAGACAGCAGTCAGAAAAGTTTCTAAATTAACAATGCATGACCCACAACACTTCTCTTTACGATTAGCAATTTCAGTCTAAGTAAATGATGTGTGACTATGTACAGGGCCGTCTCGACCGGGGTGTGGGGGTGTCTCACCCCCCAAAGTTCGTCAGAGCGACGATAGTCGGAAAATCTGAAATACCAGTTAGAATTACTGATTCCTCAGTATAGCATATTTTCCGACTAAGCCTATGTCAACTTTGTATCTGTTTTTCAACTAGATCAAGTGCCGGAGAATAATAACAAACATTATTTTCTCAGGTAAAAAACTGTCCTTTGACACCTTAGCTAATGAAAAATTTCTGCTCGCTTCGTGCGCATGCGTCACGATTTGTGCTTCATCTCATTACCAGTATTAAGGTAATTATACTTGAAACTATTCCGATCACAACACTTCATCTCCAAACATCTGTAGGGCCTCACATCAATATAGGATCTTTTAATCTAATTTGTAGCATACTGTGGAAGGTTGAAAGTACGTATTTGACGCTATACACTTTTCAAAAAACAAAACAAAAAAAAAAAAAAAAATTGCCGAGCGCTTTGCGCGCAGCCATTACCGGTATAGATGGTGATTGTTAATGCGCTTACGACCCAAAAGCATTCTGAAATGCGCTTTTTAGTTCTTCGTTACTTTTGATATACCTATCAGACTGGTAGCCATTCGTCTGGAGTTTTCGTTCAAAATTAGTAAAAATCCGATAGATGTAAAGTGCTTGGCGTCATACTCTATATTATCATTTGGGTGACAGGTAAGTAGCATTATGTCTTTGCCCAATTTTATATAATTGATCCAAGGCTTCCAGGTATCTGCCAGCCTTAGATACCCTTTTATAGTGCACAATGAAGGAAAGGAAAATCTTCGTACCAGTCCAAAAATGTTTCTGTTGACTACACGCACGTATTTTTGCGAAAACAATTGTTCAAATAAAAGACAGTAAAGAAGCCAAAAAAGGAGGGGTCTTCAGGGGGTTTGTTGACAATGTAGTTTTCTCTAATACAACTTACTCTCTTCACCGAGCCAGAAATTAGAATTCACTCTAAATTATCGACATATATGAGCAGCTAAAAACATATCTCAAACATAGCACCATTTTGCACCTAGGCGACCTCAAATTAATAAAAATTTCTCAAAGGGAGGGGGTTGGGGAGGGGGAAACCCCACCCCTTGACCCCTCCCCTTAGACCCCTCCCCCAGGACAGCCCTTTACGTCTTGACAATGGAAGGATCCCTACTGCTGCTGAATTCGCCAAATTATGAACATTTTTCAGCCATATATCAGCCAGTAGCGGCGGACAAGGGAGGCTTGGGAGACCCAGCCCCCAAAGAAAAAGTGAGGGGGATAAAGGTATGTTCAGCCCCCCTCCCCCATATTTGCCAAGTGCAGACATGAGATCCATATTTAAAGGCTGGGTACATGCAGCTTAAAACACTCGGGAAGTGTCGTTTACGACCATCTGGAGGGTTTGTAAAGCCAAAAATTTTTTTTGTATGCTCCGCGCCAACCGATGGTGGCGCTCCGGCTTAGATAGTCTTCCAAGCTTTCAGCCCCCTCCCCAATATTTTTTTCCGTTCCACTGCGCCTGATATGAGCAGCTCAAGAATGTCACTAAGATAGCACCATTTGTATCTAAAGCAACCTTACAATAACATTTCTAAAAGGGAGGGGACACCCCTCCCTTTGAACCCCTCCGTCCCCTAGGACGGCACCTTTTTGTAGTGACAAAGGAAGGATCCCCACTGATGTTTAAAAACACGCAGGGTGCGTAAAAAAGTGCACTATACACGCTGCCGCTCAGTTGGAAAAAACATCCAGCCAGTCGGAATTTGGG
>WURT03134211.1:0-27631 GCA_009936505.3 Holothuria glaberrima | reverse complement strand
CCAGAATGACTTACCATTTGATTCTCTGCAAATCATCTGCCATTTCTGAAGCTGAGCTAAGAGTGAATCTAGTGTATACTGAACGGAGTCTACATCCTTTAGCCACAGTTTCAGTCTGTTGTTTACGTACTGAGCCTAAAAATGAAATCAACATTTTTTTAGAATTTCCTTCATGCAGTAGTTTACATAGGAAGAAGGATATACTGCACCAATTTACACAACGAAGAATTACCAACCCCCTCTAGTTACTACCCTTTGGAAAAATTGTAATGGCATTTGCTTTTACCCATTTTGAGAAAAATTTACAACTTTAAAAACAAACAATGATTTTCAGATCTTATTGAGTTTTGAAACTATCAATCATTCCAGAACAACAACTGGACCAATGTCATTATTGAGCAATGGATCCTTGTGTCCTAGATGAGGAATGGCTTATCCTGCACATACACTTGGCTGGCCCACAAAGACTAATGGAGCACAAGAGATACAGTAAAGCCTGTCAAACACTGCCTGGTTGAAAATGAAAGACACACAACAAGATTAACAGAGGTGGAACATGCTTTTTTTCAAAAGACAAATATGGGGGTTATCAGGGGAAAATACATCTGTTCAGTTCAGCACAGTGTGGTGAGCTTAAATTTCCCTGAAAGCTAAAGGGTAAGCTAACTTAATGAATTTAAAAGCTGTTTTACACTATGTGTAAAAAAGAGCCTACGCCCTAATCCATTTAACTCGCAGGGAGGCCTACTCATGAGAAGCAAATATAACTTGGCTTCTCGGTATACCCTGTAACAGTTATAATATATCTTTCCCAGTTAAGGAACCATACTCCAGTCTGCTCATATTGCTAACACATAAAGAAACCCTTACACAGCATTTAAGAGTCACAATAAGTATGAAAGCACTGAGTAGCTTACAGAGGGTCACTGCCCCCCCCCCTTCCCTGTGTCACAACTAACCTTCACTTTATGCATTTCATTTTCAATGCACTGAATGGACATTTGCTATTTTTTAGTTCAAGAGCCCATGGAACCAAATCTTAGTAGTAATGGTAGTTTAAGTGGTTTTGTACAAATTTACACCTACCGTACATTCTCTAATAAACACCCTTGGGGCACTGCATTTTTAAAAAGGGGGCGTTTGAGGGTAGATTTTAATTAAAAAGTAACTTTTTGCTAAAGTTTACACTAGCGTCTTTAAATGAGTTAGGATTTTTTTAGATGTAGCAGTGAAGGATAACTTGCAGGGCATCTCTTATCCCCCGGCTTCCTTACAGTGTTGCCGTTTCCCTGCAACTGATGTTATTTTTAGTAAAAAATCTAAACACCTTCGACTTCTCTCTCCACAAATGACCACTAAACAACTCTTTTGCCTTTCAAAAATTTACAGGGGGTGTTTATTAGAGAACATACCGTAGGTGAAGAGGAGTGGGTAATACCTAGAAGGTGGGGAAGGGGTAGGGGTCAAAGATTCACTCCTGGATGATCATTCTAATACAAGTTGCTGGCAATAAGTCTGTTGCCACATTTAAGAATAGGTATTATCCCTTGAATATAATTTAAAATTAACCATATCAACCATACAAAATAAACCACAAGTAAATTTTACAAAAATTTTATCCAGCGCTTACATTTCTTATTTGCTCATGAAGTTCTTCTAATTCGATATCCAGTTTCTGATCCATGCTAACTGTAACTGGGTTGGTCATGTGGATCTAAATAAAATATGATTTGAATGTACACGTGTTGAATATTTAAATGAAGTGTAAATTTATACCCTTGTTCTGAAAAATCAACTCTTTCTTTTGGGAATGAATTGAGCAAAATCTCTCACACTAAACTCAGTATAAATGCTTAAATCCTGTTTTTTCTATTTCATTTATAACTTACACTCTTTTACCACCATAAAAAGAAATACTTCTATAAGAATTGTGATCTTTGATAAAACCTTCAAGATGTGAACTTAACACTGTGAACTATAGCTGTATTAAAGAGAACTATGACAGTCATATTTGTAACATGATTTTTGAGCACATTTTCCAGAAAGTTATGCTTTCCTGATGACAACTCACTGTAAATGGGGGCCAAAAAAGTTTAAACACAGAATGGATTACTCCAAGCTACACTACTATTATGTAAAATTGATACTACAAAAAGAAATACAACTTTCTGTTCAAGCCTCAGTACCCTTGACTAGCCACTGTAATATACCTATGGTATGGAAACCAATATTTCCTCTTAAGCCACCATGATGCAATTTTGAAACACTGTTCATCAGAAAAAAGAAAAACCAGGGTTCCTGAAATTGTTACCATGTGAATGACGAAAAGTATAACACTGACAGCAGTTAATGTTACCTTAGTTTTACCCTAAGTGATGACAAACACACACCCATATGTCACCAGAAAGCACTTTCAACCACACCGCTTAAGGGGCCCTACATCCTGGCTGTAAGGGCTTCAAGCTATGTGATAACACACAGGTCTACTACGTGAACATGCTCCACATGTAGTAATGAGACAATGGCACATGTACGGTATGTTGATGAAACAGATAATGGCTTAGAGAATTGGATGTTAACACCCTGATGGAATCATCACATTTCAATGTCAATTTATGCAAATTCAGCAATTGCACCTTGTCTTCTGGGAGCACTACAGCAGAAGGAATGTGAAATATGTTCTTCATCAGATAGTTCTCTAACCGATCAAAAGCTTGGTCAAACGATTCTCTTAAGTTGACAAACAATCTCTCAGAAGACTGTAGAAATCAGAAAAAGAAAATCACAAAGTAAAACATCAATGGTTATGTTTGAAATCATAAAAGACATCAAAGTATCATACTGCTGTACCACACAACCTGATGTTTAGCATCTTCAATTGTAATAACTTTCTAAAGATTCACATGGTTCTTCTTATTTAAAAAAACTTTGGTAAAATCATCCTAGGAAAATTACAACTTCCAGCTTAAGGGAGGTTACCATCTTTCCCTCATCATGTACATTTGCACTATCCCCTCAAATGATACTGTACTTTACTCTCAAGAAAATTAACAGCAAAACTTTACCCTTGCTCACATGTAATTGAAGATAATTCAGAGTTGTGCAAAATGTAAGGGACATTTATAGAAGGTGCAGAGAACAAAATATTGTCACCAACCTCTTGCAGCACTTCAGGAGAGATGAGGCCTTTAAATTTTTCCTGCAAAGAATGAAATGTTATGCCAGTCAAGAAAATGTTCTGACATTCATAAAAAAGATGATAATAGAATACCCAACCTTTCATGGAGGAGTACATTTGTTTATATCTTAAGTACAACATGTCTTCAATGAGGAATAAGAAGTGTTTCATCACCAGGGGCAGTCAAGAAGAGGTAACTGTTACTGTATAACCTGGTTGATTCATAGCATGAAGCTTTACTTTCATCAAATTTCACCTCAGTATGAAGCCACACCCCCAACAGAACTTGAATTTGTCTGGTTGCCTGTGATGACCAAAATTTGTGACAGACAAACACAATAAAAGGCTGGTTGGCTAAAAGACAAGCAGATTTAATGACAGCAAAAAAAAAAAAAAAAAAAAAAAAAAAATGTGGCACCCAAGACTACTTAAAAAATTCCCTTTTGGACAACTGCATAATTTTCTTAAAATTGTGCTTACTTCCCCCAGCCCCTCAGATTCTATCACCTCCTTGTCCTTTCCCCCTCTCCATAAATGAAAACATGGAATACAGGACTTACATCATCAAGAAAATACTTCTGGGTTACCTCCACAATATCACTTAGATATTCCACCATGGCATTGTAAACTGTAGTAAAATGTGAAGAAGAATATATAAGCTTCATAAGCTGGTTATCACTGCTTCTTTCCCACTACGTGTCTTTGCAAGCACAGCAATAAGATGTTTCCCAATACACTAGAATTTTTAAACCTCCAGGACATTCCATGATCAAGGCTGAAAAAATGTTTGTTTCCCGGGAAGGCAGTAAAATTTTCCACAATTCTTTCTGTATTTTCAGGTACAAAAAAGTAACTTTTCCCTCCAGTTGTCTAATTTTCCCTTCAAATGCTGTTCCATGATTACAAACAGGTCAGTTTTTTTATATTGCTATCACATTACATATTGTTATAACTGTAGAGGAACCCTTAGTAATCTGGGCTCCACAATATACTTTCAAACTTACTTACCAAGTGGGGCAAGTAGACTTCTGTAATTCACTTGCCCTGGCACTTTTGCACCTTACCCTCCCATTTAACAGGGTAGACAAAACAAAACAAAGTTATGGATATCAGGAGGGGACAAACTTTTTATTTGTTAGGAATTTTCCACATACGTTCACAAATGAAACATCTACATTTTCCTTGAATTGCAAAACTTTCCTGGAAAAGCTTCCGATATTTGTTTTTTTACCACTAATGATGGATAGCACCAATCAACATTTTGCTTTTCACCTGAAACTGTGCAAGATACTGTATTAAAGTACCACCAAAACTTCACTTCTGTAGACTATAAAATAAGTTTCAGATATCTAAATCAAAATTTTTTAACTTTAAATTCCTTACCTCCATCAATAAATGACTTTGGAGTAAAACCGAAATATTGTGTTTCATATTCCTTGAGGTCTGTGATAGGTTGTATCCCAGCATGCAAAGCAGCTGAACTTCCGACCTTGTCTTCTTTGTCTGTCATTTTCTTTGATGATGAAAGGGATAAGCAAACCAAGTTAAAGAGGGTAAAAGTGGGGACTAAGCAGAGTTGCCAGATTTTCTGTGAAGCAAATGGACAAAATTGACATCCAGTGTGGTAAAAAAAAAGCTGTATGCAAATTTGTTGGTATTAATGATCCACTAGCTCAAAATCAAGAATTATATATGTTGAAAAGCAAATTTGCTTTTCATGACCACCATCAGAGTTTAATCATGTTGTAAGTGAGAATTTGGGGAGCTACATTATGTTTTATCCTAGTGACAAAGAGCCACCATTGTGGCAGAAAAAAAAAAATACCAACAACACATTTTGAAGGAAAATTGAAAATAAAAAATGCCAAAATGCTGATTGGAAACCATTTTATATTGTCAGCCTTTGAAACTCCAACATGTCAACCCTAAGAGTACACAGCTTTTGACCATGAAAAACTGTTGATACGAGTCAAAATCCAATAAACTACAGCTCCCTTATTTAAGGGGCTACAGCATCACTCAATTTGACTCAAACATATTGAGGTACATGATCATATACTGTATCTGTAATTTAAATTGGTGACTGAACTTTGAATCTGATTGAAATTAATTTAAACAGTAGCTTCACTCTTGTTAGTCAATGATGACTTGTACTTGTGCAGACAGTTGTGTACCTACTTAAGTTTGTACACAATATTTATTGTGTAGATATGGCCTTGAGTACAGTACTTTCAATTCAGTCCAGGCTACTGTAGCTTGACAACAAGGACATGCTGTAGACAGATGCTTTTGCTTCACTTGGAGGAGGGGCTTCAAGTTAACTGATTGGGGACAAGTTTTACTGTCCATATTTGAACATTGTCCTTGGAGACTTGAGCAAAACTAACATTGTGTGGGCTAGGACATAGGCCTAGCCTATGTCTCTAACTTATTGATAATGATATCAGCTACAAATTCGTCCTTGGAGTTTGAACATTGCTGTGTGGTTTTGTTATAGCCCTGAAGTAGAGTGTAAAAAAGTTCTAACACTCACCAGCTACATTATAACTAGTGATCACTCACATTCTCAAGCCACAATAATCTCTAGAACCTTACTTGACCCCTGAACTTTCTACTCAGGCTAGGCTAGCTGACACTCGTGTGGATAGCCATCCCCACTCCTACGAAATTTAATGGCACTCTAACCTAGCCTACAGTATTTTGCAAAAAATACTGAATACGAGCCTTACCTAACACTATTACAGTTACAGGCTACTCTGAAAACTACTAAACAGTTGGCTTACACTTACAGCCCTACACAGGAAACAGACATGCACGTTCAACTTCAATGATGATAGTCTAGCCTAGGCTTATGGCTCAGTTACTAACTTACTTTAGTGACAATACAAGTGTTAGTGATAAATTGATAATTGCTAAAACGTTCGAAGGGGAAGATGTCCAAACGAATCAATTAAGTCTAGATTGTTGTCATCTTATCCTCTCGAACAAGCTCACTAGTCTACGTTACTGACTAAGTTACATTTCACGAGAAAGCAGAAAAATTCCGTGACAGAGTACATAAACGATCAAACAAGTTCACAAGTTTGGATATGGCGGGAAGCAGCACTTTACAAAATGCAAACTGCAGAGGCAGAAGAGCACCTTTATGCTTCCATATTTTACCATTAAAATTCCCCCAAAATCCCCTGTCTATCCTTCTTGCCTTCCCCGTCCTGACTTAACCATAAATTTCTTTAAAATTAAGAATTTTTAACTAGAAATATTATAAAAATTGTGGGAAATCTCTTAAATTGCAAACATCTATAATCATATAATCATGTAAAAGTAGAAATGCTACAGTTACGACGTAGCTGCAATCTGTTTGTTATATTAAACTTTACTTACACCGTTTCCGCGAAGTGGGTGTGAAACGTTAATGATGTTGTGATTCTTTAGATCCTAACTTGTTACAATTTAGTTTCGATTTTGAAGCGATTAAAACTAATTCTCAGTTTTGAAAATAAAACAGTGTAGGTAGAGAGCTCTGAGGATGTTACTCATACTAGACGAAGAACATAAGAGTCATTTGACCTACTTGATTGAAACCGACAATGGAGGTGAGTTTAGTCTGTGGCCGACTCATGCCTTGTAGCCTAATAGTAATACTAATAGTACTACTGTAGTAAGCCCTAGGCTCTATTTTATATAGGGTTGAGTGCAGTAACGTAATACTGTAGGCCTAGGCCTAGACCAGGGTCCCGTTTCATAAAGAGTTACGATCGATCTTAAGTTTGATCTGCCATGCAATGGTCTATTGAAATTAAACATAAGATCAGTCTTAAACCCTTATGAAACAGGGCCCAGGGCCCTGTTTCATAAAGGGTTACGATTGATCTTAAGCTTGATCTGTCATACAATCGCCCTATTGAAATCAAACTTAAGATCGATCTCAACCCTTTATGAAACAGGGCCCAGGTCACATGCACAGATATCATACTGTACTACCTAACTTAGTCCTCAGTAAAGGACTGTGTGGTCTTTTGCTGTGGGCTCACTATATAGCCTATGCCTAGGGCACAGTCTTGAATCATAGGGGCAGTTAGTGTTACGGCTACAGGCCAAAAACAGAGAATTCAAGATATTTACCACAAATTGGAATCATATTGGAAATCTTTCCGGTATATTCTTCCTTGGCCCAACACTATAAAGATTGATCAAAAAAGCACATGATTATAATTTCTGGATCAAAATAAGATGATTTTGTGACTCCGTTCTGCCCTTCGATGTGACCCGGTTCCGATGTGTTCTGCTAGAAAACGACAATTTACCCAGTTAGCCTTGCACCATATAGGCCAATGTAATATATGCTAGGCTATGTAAATTACAGAATTATGGCAATAAGAGGTCATGTCTAAAGGCAGCAGTGACCGACAGTTTTCATATTTGGTATATAGGCCTAGATTTGCATACCGGTCAACTCTCCTGGTTTTACCGGGAGACTTCCGGTTTTTTTGGCCAATCTAACACCCTGAAATGGGACTCTCCGGGTTTAAGGCCTATCGCAAACCCAGTTGTTTGTACAGTATGCCCGGCTATACACTTTACTCCAAACTTCCGGTTTTATTCCAAATCTCTCAATTTTTTGGGTTAGAAAATTCCAAATCTCCCAATTTCTGAGCAAGACAGGTTGACAGGTCTGGATTTGTCATGTTGAAAGGAAGAACTGCATAGTTTTTGGTGGAGGTCAAATGCCATTTGAGGTCACCAGAGGTCAAGAACACAATATTTATCTGAAGATAGCAATGACCGACAGTTTTCATATTTGGTATATAGATTTGTTATGTTAAGAGGAAAAACCGTAGTGTTTTTGATGGAAGTCAAAGGTCATCTGAGGTCATCAGAGGTTTAACTGCAAAAAGGTTGGAAATGGCTTGTTAAGCACAATATCTCAAGAAAGCAATGACAGACAGTTATCATATTGGTTTATAGATTTGTCATGTTGAGAGGAAGAACCCCATTGTTTTTGGTGGAGGACAAAGGTCATTCGAGGAAGTAAAAAACTTAAAACCTTATTAACGTGATAGCCTATATGAAGATGGGAAAGACAAGCTATATTCATCTTGGTATAGATTTGTCATGTTGAGAGGAGGAATCATTTTGTTTTTGATGGAGGTCACCAGTGGCCAAAAACTGAACTTTGTAAAAATGACATTACAAGGGAGGAAGCACAATCTCTTCCAAAACTTTTTTTTCAGTTTTTTTCATTATTTCAGTTTTGGTAGGGTTCAAAGGTCATGTGAGGTCAGCAGGGGTCAAATTGTGAATGCATATCAAAAATGATGTAGGAAGTATAAATTTGAGGGATGAATCTCTGTGTGACAAACCCCCCCCTCCCCCCCCCTTTTGGCAAGGAATCACTAAGCATTTGGGCTTTCTGGTTCTTGAAATGTATAAATGGGAAACAGCATGTCCAATGGCATTTCCTGCTGCGAGGGTGATTGATTGCCCCCTTGTCAGTTGTGATACAGTAGCATAAACTTTTAAACCTTGTGGTGTAACAACTTTTGTTGGTCTTTGCTCAAAATTGAAACCAGTCTCATCAACATCAAAACTCAAATGTGGTTTATCTGTCCTTTTGTATTTGATCAAAATGTTGTTCATTCATTTCAATATTTGGAGATGAACTGTCTAGTGGCAGCCCATGGCACAATGGCAATAGGCTTTGTAGTGCAGGTTAGTCTATACTGTAGTGCTACTATGTGTGTCACAGTTACTGTATGTGCTACGTTCCCTTTTTTTTTCCTTTGGCATCCTCTGTTGTAGTGAAGTAATATATGTACTGCACTGGGCACCACCACCACCTAACTGTTCATCTAATTTGGCTAGACTCCTTAGGAAAATGGGCCTCCACCCTCTAAAAAGCACGGCTGAATGTCATACATATGAATTTGGATATTTTCCAACTATACAATGCTAATTTTTTAGTTTTAGCAAGTACAAATTAAGTTGACTGCAGTTTTAAATTTTTTATCACTCCTTTTAATTTTCTGTAGTTGTGGAAGAATTTGGACGAATTGCGATGGAGTTTATAAGAAATGGACCAAACCCCAAACTGTACCAATCTGCTGCACGTAAGTTTTGGTTATGGGCCTTATGTCACATTTGTCAGTAAAGTACATTACTGCAGGGCTGTATCTGTAGCCTGGTCTAGTGGTGTACAAAATTAAGAGGGAACCATGTGCACAGTGTGTAGGCCTATTGAATGCAGTTTTTGAGAACAATTTTGTTTATTTAGAGGGTATCCTGTAGACATTTTATAAAATTGTGAAAGTGCCTTTTCTTTTAGTCACTCTATAGTAACTTAGAGGATAGGCTACAAGTTTACTCAGCAGGGAGAATTGTTACTGTCTGAGGTAAGATAAGAGCTCTAGACTTTAGGTGGTCCTTGTACTATGGGCTACATACATTGTAACACAACATTTAAACAATAGACATAAATGCACAAAAAAGCCAGGAAAAGAAGCAAAAATTTTGTTGAAGATCAGGAAAACTGAATAGAAATTTTTTTGTGAATTTTGATGTAACAGTTAAAACGAAACAATTTATTTTTTTCCAACTTCAAAAGCAAAAGTTATATACATAATATAAAGATACATAAACATTATTTTGACCACTTTTAAAGCAAATATATTCTTTTCTGTTTTGAAAGTACATTGCTTTTTTTTTTTTTTTTTTAAAAAAGAATAAGTTGTACAGGTATGTGTACAATGGCCAAGCGAAAAATGTCTATAAATAGGTGACAATTTAAAAATGACTTTTAGAAAAGTCAGGTTAATGTTTTTCTCTATAAATGTGACATGTTTTGCCAGTATATGGTGAACAGTTCTTGAACAACTTTTTTATCTGTGCTTTAGCAAGTTTTTAATCCTTATTTATCATTTTTTTCCTCAGTGAAATTAGATAGTGATGCAGTGAAAGTCAGACGTGCAGTAGAAGGGCTGATGCACCTTCTGACAGAAGCCACTAGACTTGAGGTAACAACAAGTCAAAGTTGGTTAAGAGGGATATTGATGGAATGGGGTGGATACCACAGTCTCAAGGATTTAAAATGTTGAAAAAATATTTTTCTTATCATCATCTTTATATTTGGTTGTCCAAATATGAAGCAAATTTCTTCTGAGATAACATTCTGTATTGTTATAGAAAATAGAAGTGGTTTTTCCAATACTGAAATAAGGAATGTTGATAGAAGAAATGGTTGTTTACACGTTCAGTTATCATCATTTATATATTTCTTACAGATTCTTGTGATGTGTTGCCCAGAGCTTGGATCAAAATGAAAATTAATGATTAAATTTGTAGTCATGTGCCGATGTGTGAAATATTTGGATGATAATCACTATAAATAACATTGAAGTACAGTTCTGAATTGTATAGACAATTGTTCATGTCATTTCATCAATGTAGTAAAATTTATGTGCACCCTTTACCTCCAGTTATCTGATATAGACTTCCAGGATTCTGTGAGCACGCTAGGATTCAGTCCAGAAAAGAAGGAACATTTGTTGAAGCTTTACACAGACAGCAGGAAGGAAATTAAAAACATCTTGTTGGAAATGTGCATGGACCTACCTCATTATAGAAACTTGGAATGGAGACTTGATGTTGAGGTAGGAGAACCTGCTAGGAACTTTTCATGGGAAATAGATGGGGTAAAGGTAGGGATGGACTGATTAGGGTGCAGAAGAATGAGCCTGTAGCAATGTGATCTTTTAGGTGTTGATGGGAACGGTTTACAGTGTACTTTACAGTGGACTTGTATGGATACATTATGTGGACCTGTTTCCATTGAAATTATAGTTTTTGAAAGTCCAAGAAACCCCCCACCCCAGCAGCAGGCCATGGACAAGTGGATGCTCCATTGAGATATTTTGTCCCTGATATTGAGAGCAGTTCAGGGAACATGTTTTCATCAGACACAAATAATTGAGAGAGTTAGAGGTCTGTGGATATGTAACCAAAACATTTGCTTCATTCATCAATGATACATTAAAGTCCTTGATGAAAAATCCATTGGAATTATGTGAATATGTTTTAACATTCTCAAAAATTACCTTTTCAAAGTTTGACCATATCTGAGATTTCTCATTTAGGGTAATGTGAAACTTATGATGTGGACTTGTGGAGTTTGTACAGGGTCTGAATTTCTTTGGTTTATCCTTTATAAATTATCTCTATCAATTACTCACCATCCAGCTAGTCTCTAGTGTGGTGTTTAATTTGGATGTTTTCAAAGATGTAAATACAGTAGCTGCTTCATATAAGGACCTCAAAACAGCAATGATATTGTTAAGTTGTCAATGTATGATGGATTTTGCAATTATTTTAAATGTTTTTCATGCTTTTTACATCAAATAAGCAGGTAATGCATCTACATGTCCTTAGAACTTGAAAGTGTGGACTCAATGAATTTAAATTCAGCAGGTTCTATCACCCACATTTCTGCCGTCTTCTAGTAATTGCGAATACTTCTGTGGGGAAGTGCAGTAGAGGGTATACTTTTTGTTAGCTAACCTCAAACTGGAGTGAATAGACACCTACTAATCCTGTTCACTTCAGGCTGTTCAGCCTATTCATTTCCCTTCAGTTGTCTAATCACCTCAATTTGAGGTAGCCTTATATAAAGTATCTTCTGTAGAGCATCTTTGTAATCTTGACCACCTTAAAGGTGGTCAGTAAATTTTGTGATAGGTGTAAAGATGTAACTGAAGTTGACATTTACCTGCTGAAAAATGTCTTTGTAATTTGTGGCTTATATTAATTGATGAACTTATTGTTTTGATCTTTCAGGTGGCCAGTCGGTCCTTAAGACACCAAGTTGTTCCTTCAATCCTGATGAAACTTCACACAGAAGACAACGGAACTAACAGTACTCAAGTTTTGCAAACTGATCCTGTCAATCTAGTGCATCTCACGAAGTCTTTAGAACAAGCCTTAGCAGAGGTTAAAAGCCAACACTGTAGAAGAATTATAAGGAACATTAACAAATGAACCAGTCCAGGAGAATTGCCAAGACTTTAAACTGATTTGCAAACTAGTGTCTTGTTTTCTAACAAGACCATACATACATTTAATCATTCCGTATCTCATGTCAAGGATATGCACTACCATGTGACAGAATGTTAAAGTGCAGAAAAGAGAAAAAGGCAAGATGTTTGAGTTGTGACGTTTTTAGGAAATGAGTGGCAGCGGCTATTTCATTTAAGTACTTACTGTATAACATGTGGAGTGCAAGTCATCGGGATGTGTAAATGGTGCATTCCAAGCCTAAAGGGGCTATTACATCACCCCAAACACATTTAAGAATATCTCTATCAACAATAAGTGACTCTGACATAAAATTCAAATAATAACATCACTCTGATTGGTCAATAACTTATGCTGATCATTCAGAGGGGTAACCAACTTTTCTGCATAGTAGACAGGTCCAACTCAGTGTATGTGACCTTGTGCAAATTAAAACTCAGTATAGGCTACTGTAGCTATTTCTTGGAGTTACCCTTGACACGTTTTTTTTTTGAGTAGGAGGAAGGACTAGATATAAACTTAGCAGGAGACTTTTAGTATCGGCAATGTGATTTGTTGCACTTCAACAATTTGGCACATGAAGTAAAAGTGGCACTTTGTGCCAGTTGGAAAGCGGAGGTGGAACAGCATTCCCTGCTTGCTCCCAATGATTTTAATGATACATATGGACTTTTAATCTCTTGAAAAATAGGTATGCCTGGTTGTGTTGCATGTTACACATCCCCACTATGTCAGAGGAGCCAGTATGTACGTATGAATTCCAATGGCATTGAATATCAAAAAGTATAGCCATTGTAGAAAATACCATGTCATATTGCTTGAAGTAAACAATGTGGGTTGTGGTTACATATTATTATGATGGTAGTATTTTAGCAGTTTTCTTCTGTAGCCACTGCTTGAAAGCATTGCAAGTGCTAGCATGTAATAATGTATACTCCTTGGGAATCTGTCACTGTCAACGATTTTGGCACCATCTAAGATATGTACATAGGCTATAACAAACGTAAAGGTGCGTCCACACCAAAACCAAAATCTGTCATTCAGCCACTATAGGGGATCTGGACAACAAAATGCATTCTTGTGCACTTAAAAATTTTCTTTCTGCAACACTATTTTGTTGAGATCTCTGAAAAAAGGACAAGTTTCAGTGATGTAAGAAAAGACCCAAGAGTATAAATTTTAATAGAAATAGTATTTCAAGATGTATTTTATACACAACTCAGTTGAATAAATATATAACAACAAATAGATACAAACATATGTTATGCATTTGTCTTTCAAATGCTGTATGAAATTTTTGCATTTCATAATTTTTTTGTTTTATAAGTGAAAGAAAAATTTAATTTGCAACAAATTTATTATCACATTTGCTACAGACTTAATGGGTTTACTCTTTAAGTATTTATGCATGGCTAGGATTAGCTAAGCTTTGGGTCAACACATAGTGGGTTCATCAAGTTAGATGAGGTTTTAAGGCTCAGTTTGCAACCAACTGGTTTAAGTCGGGCCGGCTATGGCCTTTTTTCCAGTTGTGGCTCACTGGTTTGTTTTCCTTACTCCATTGCAGTGAGTTCATCAAGGACCTGTGGCCATAGATATGTCACAAACAATGTATTGTCTGCCGTATCTAGAGAAAAAAGCCACAGTGAAGAAGGAATTGGGACATGTAGTTTTCCATATTATACCAGTAAGCTATTAGCATGAATGTTCATCAATTCTCATAAGATTGGGGATACCTCACAGTAAATAAATATTAAAAGCATACTTCTTTTGTACTTGAGAAATTTGAGAAAAAATTGAGTAAAAATAGTAGCATTAAACAATTCTGTTCATTTCGTACATTCAAAGTGTAGTTACAATACTGTAGGATAAATTGCAATATTAATATTGAAATAAAACAATAGCAAAATGCAAAACCCTGTTTAGTACTCAATTCTGGGATTAAAAGTTATACTAAGTTGCATTTAATTGATACTTATATCTTCGCTCACATAATGACATAAGGATGTTGATGGACATAGCTAATTTGTTCCCTTACTGAGGAATAATATGTACCCCCCTTACATTCCACACAGGCCTGTCATTAAAATATAGCTCCCATTCAAAACTGCAGCATATTTATCTAACGACTCCATTTTTGCTCTTAATATCTAAACCCACCTGGCTAGAATAAAGTTTACACCTACAGCAATGTTTTCTGTAACCAGGTTAACCAATCTAAATTGCATGTTCATGCCAAAAGTCTTATACACCAGATTTCAGTGCCACTTTGAAGAAAGTTACAAAAGATACTACTGAACTCTCTAAATCTGTATTGAAATATGTTTAAATAATTTCATCTACACTCTAATTCTGTTTTCACTGCCAAATGATAATTTCCAATGTCAAAAGGGCTCTTTATTGCAACATTCACCCTCATTCAGATGTAAAAATTCAGTTGGCAACCCTGCATTAAAATGTATTAAGTCCCATTGAAGCTTTTATGTAACATTCAGCTTGTGGAAAACAAAGACTGACTTGCAAACCTTGACCCGATCAAACAAAACTAAGTATACCTGCTACCTCTCCCCCCACCCCCCTTCAAACCCTCTACCTCACCCACTTAAACAAGATGATCAAGACAACCAAGTGGTAACTCTGGTAGGTGTTTTGAAGGTGAAAGCTTTTTCAACTTCATTACTCTACTAAGCATGAATCTTGCTGTTTATATTTTGTAATGGAAGAAAGCCATTCATACGTCCCTAAGAATTCTAGCAAACTTGAAATTAATTTAAGTATGGAGCGATTATGTAAGAACCTAAAATTTGAAATAAGGTATCATCTAGCACCACACACTTGGTTAATTTCCAAAATATGAAGGTGTCAGGTGAAAATTTCACAAACTGTTGCACTACTCAGTTTAAGTCTAACTTCTTAACATGGACTTTGTTTGTGCACAAAAAAATTTCCTTCAAGGTTTTAAATTCCATGGCAATCAAGATGCCTTTCCTAGTATGTAAAAAAATATAAAAAGCTAAATTTTACATATGTATGAAAACATGGGGCAGAGGGATTTATGCACAAATTTCAGGATGATTGGATGGAAGAAAACTGTATCACAACCTAACCACACAGTACATGTGAAATGATGGGGTATAGGTGGACAGTGATAGGATGGGGACTGGATTTAAAATTGGTGTGCTAGTCATCATTAACCGATTTCACCCCTCCTTAGTTATACCCCAGGGGAGTTTAAAATATTTCCTTCTATTTTGCCTATGCCTTCTGCAACTGATTTTTTAGTTGCAACCTCCTCCGCTTCATTTTTTCTTCATATTCTTTCCTCTTTTGTCGATTTTCAGCATAAGACTTCTGTCTGTCAGACTGAATTTTTTTTTGGTGTACCTCCTCCAACTGATTATACAGCCTGATAAGGAGAAAAAAAAGGAAAAGGTGACCTCTACACCACATCGAGCTATAAATCTGCAAATCAGCAAATCTTAACAACATTCCCCCGCATAAAGAATAAAAAGTATACGGAAATGTTGCCAAAAGAGCTGATTAAATCCACAGTCATCACATATTAAAGATGCCCCATGTAAGATTGGTAGGGGATAAAAATGACATATTTTTACCTTAAACAATGATTTAGAATGATTTAAATAAGGACACCATGGCCATATGGGACTGTTTTTCTCAGTTAGGGCAATGATATTTGCCCAACTCAAGAGTCTGGAGTATAGAATTTAACTGTCTTAATTTCCCCCCAACTGAGACAAAATATCTGCCCGATTTAGTCAGGTTTCTGACATTTGGAGGGTGGCCGCCCCCAGCCATGGATGACACTCACTTTTTCTGCTTTTTACTCCTATTTTTAAATGTGCAGTAGGGCCTAGGTACTTTCGAAATAAACCACTCACTGATCATAAACAATTACAGCTGTCCTTGAAATTAAAAATTTATACAAGAATAAAAGAAAGGTAAAACAAATAGGCTTAGATGACTAATATTCATGGACTTGAATACCAGCAGCCTAATAAATGTTGGGATTTCAATGGAATTGCAATGCCTATAACTGTGTCATAACCGTGAAAGGAATAGACACCATGGCAGCTTTTACGTATCAATTACTAATCAATCAATCAATCAATCAATCAATCAACCAGTGTTAAAACTTTATTGTGCCGACACAACTACGTGTTTTATGATTGAGGTACCACATTGCCAATGTTGGGAAATATCCATCACTAGCTGAAGGGAAAACTTGTGATAACATTATGATAAAGACCAAAAGAGTCACATTTGTTACAATACTTCATTAAAACCTGTGATTTTTGTACATGTTGCCATTTGATCCATGGACAGGAGTGGTGGCCCGGAAGTAGTGTAAGGTCACTTGCCTAGGCCTTATATTGGTTTTGTAAAATGGCCAATTTGTGATATACCTTGATGGGAGTTGCGCCTTTTGATGCTTCATATGTACGTGGCAGGTTTCAAGCCCACATACTTTAAAAGGAGGTATTAAGTCTAAAACCCCAAAAATTCTTACAGAAAGTTAATTCTCAAATTTCAGTTTCAAATGTCTACTTCCATCGATGGATTCTCCCAACTTCTTTAACACGTATTTTGGTAACATTTGGGTCAACTAAGAAAGGTTGCTTTGACAGCTGATGCACAACATGCACTTTACTCGATGGCAAAAACTGAACAGAGTCACAGACAAGTGCCTAAAAGTCAGATGAGATATGCAACACATAATCCTGTTACTTTCAGAGAACTTTCACTGCAATTAAGGTTTATACGACACAAAAACTTTTGATATATTTACACTACTAACTGTTATGAAACAGAACAGGGTTACATGCATTTCTTGCAGTCAAAACTCTCTGATTTTTCCCTGACAAATTTTAAAAATTCCAGGAATTCCAGGAAAGGCCAGGATAATTACTTTGCCATTTTCCAGCTTGACAGGTGTGAAAAGCCACCACAGTTAAACATCAAGTAAAAATGCTGTTAGGACATGGAACAAATTATGACAGCCTAGCCACTTCTTTCTTATTGAGCTAAACCAATTACCTAATCAGAGACTCTTTAAGATGGTTTTCTTGAGGTCATTGATTATTCCTTGGCTGGAAAAAAGGAAAACTAATTTTCCCAGTTTTCCCAGATTTTTACCAAAGCTTGGAACTCTGTCTAAATATACTGAAGGAAAAATATATACCAAATAAATAACTGATGGTATGTGCTGGACACATGTGAGGAAAAGAAACATATGGACACATTTCCATTAGAAACACACTTAAAATCAAAATCTCTGCAAAGTTTATCTTTGGAGGGAATGTGATGAAAGTAATAAGACAACATTTTGACAATGTCAAAATTGGCAAGGCTAAGTCATCTTCAAACCAATTTGTAGTTAGGGTGGGGGTAACAGATTAGGTTTCCTAAGTTGTGTATAAGGGGGCATTAAACCATGTACCTACAAAAACTTCTGTGCCATGTGATATTTTTACATTACCTCTTTGTTCTTTCTTTATCAGCTTTTAGTGCAGCCTTCCTGTCTTGTGATGTTTTTGCTTTATGTGTGACCTTTGACCTTGTTTCCACATTCTCTTTATTCCTGTCAGTCTGTTTTTTCATTCCTGCAAACAATAAAAAATTTCTGGGAGTTATCATTGAAGCAGTTTATATCCCTCCAATACATTTGACAATACTTCATTGTAATCTTGAATCCATGGAACAATTTTCCAGAATCCATGAAAATGTGGGGAATCAGATGGTGGGGATATTGAGTAAGAAAATAAGAGCAAAAGCTGTCTTTATCATTTGAATGTAATATTTCACAATTCCTTCATAGCTTCCCACCAGTGCTACTGTCAAGAACTCCACAAAAGGACTGCAAGGAGACCCTTAGAGCCTGAGGCCAGCTAAACCTATGCAATCAGTATGTGTTATAGCTAGTACGAATAATTAAATGTGATACCTTATGACAGGCTTACCTAGAAAACTCTCATTCACAATAGTTAAATGCTTCTTGGAGAGAAAAGAAAATGAATGAATAAAAATGTATTTTGCAAGGCACCTTTGGGAAATGATTTAGTAGTAACTATTTACTAGCTGGTCTCACACAGGCCTTCAACAAATCCTGGGCCAGATGGTACAAGGCTGAGGTATTACCTCACAAGACTGAGGCAGCAAAAATTAAAGCCAAGGCCAGCCTGGAGGATGTGACAGGCCTCCAAAACTACTCTTGATCCTTTTGGACCAGACTCTGCATACAGGCAATCCACTATAGGGGCAAAATTATAATACACAATTTGAAATTTACAGAGTGCAAAAGACATAAAAGTCCCTTTGAGCTGAGAAAAAGCATCCAGAAGATGAAAATAAAAGCTGAAGATAACCTAGCTACACCCTTCTTACCCTTTGCCCTATTTTTCTGTTGTGCTTCAAGTTTAGCTTTCTGCCAATTCTTGATGGTCAATGCAAATGCTGTTCCAGCCTGACTCTTGGTACCTGCATGAACTTTAACCTCCTTCTGCCTGGCTTGAGAAGCTTTGATGAAACTAGCCTTATGTCTTGCTAGAGCGTCTTGTAAGGTCAATGGTTCGCTGGACTCTTTTGAACCTAAATAATTTAATAAACACAAATAATATTTACTTTAATGTCATCAAACAGAATGTATATATTGTACCAGAATTGAAATTGGAACACATAAACATTAAACTGCAATAGTACACATGAAAATGCTTGCATTCAAACAGTCTGAAAACCATATTCACATCAAGAAATTTGATGGTTTCAAAAAATGAAGGTATTTTGTTCAAACTTTCTGTAAAATCTGCAAATGACATTTCAATAGCATGTTGTTGTTTGTGTTTGTGTATATTAATTTTCATAAAAAATGTGGTTTTGTTTTCAGAACTGAGTATATGATGGGATATTTGTGATGCTATCTCCTCCCCCCACCCCAGCCCCAGCAACTCTTTAACTTACTCTTTTCTCTGTATGCCAGTGCCTTACACCAGCAAACCATTGCACTAAATCATTTCAAATCATAGCAGTTTCTTAGAAATAGTTTCTGACAAGTTCAGTATGTACTGCATCATAGGACAAGATATGTCATCTCTCACTCTTTTTCACCAAGGTGTCAAACAGGACCTAGGAGGTGACTTGCTATGGTTATGGTAGTACTATTATTCTCCAGGGGGACACCAAGGAACAGTCACTTGAATATTTGGCTAATGGTTTTCTAGATGTTGACACTTAAAGGTCTGGTGACATGAAAATTACATTGTTGGATATATAACGTAAAAAGCATAACAAATCTAGAAAATAGGTACATTTCCCATCAAAACTGATCAAATGATGATCATGTTACAGGATAATTTCTGTATTACACTTATGTTGTGAATAAATATTAGCTAAATATTCAAACTTGTCACATCAAAAGAGGAACTCAAAAAATATGTTTACTATCATCCCTTCTTTAAATTTCAATCTTCATTTCAGAGACACTTGTAACATTGATATGTCTTAAGGGATTTGTTTTGGAATTTAAAAACGTCTCTTAAAACATACCAATATCACTTACCAAATTGTACACTATCTGATGAGTATTTATAGGCTAATTTTTATATAGAATTAACAAAAGAAATGGTAACACTGGGCAACACTCTACATCATTATTTTTGAATAGTCAATGTGTAACTTCAGAAACTGTCAAACTTTTGAAGAAGTGTATCTTGAGAACATTAAATGATATTGAGAATTTCAGCAGATCTTTCCCTGGGGGATCTTACTCTTTAATTGCCAATTAAAAACAGGTCTTTTTGGTTGTATGTCACCATAACTTCAACAAACTCAACTATTTTATTTAAGTAATTAAATAAATTTAGTATTTCACTGTTCCTGACTTAAAACAAAATGTGCCTCATGTCTTCTCCCCATAACTTACCTTGATTAAGACTAGGGCTTGGTTGCACCTTCTGGGGTGAAGGGTGGGTAGGAACCTTTAAAGGTGTTGAATGAGCAAATTGTTCCTCATGGCGAATAAAAGACAGGAGAGAATCACTGGGATTTGAAGTTATCTCATCCTGTTGCACCTCTTGAACAGACTCCAAGGTCACATTTGTGTCAAAGGTCGTTTGAAAGGTCAACTCAGGTTCTTCCATGATACCAGCCTCTGAAGTAGCCTGTTCCTGATAAAAAATAGAAGTAATACTTATTTCAAACAACACTAATATTTCTGAGTCAATGATATGAAATAGAAACATTTGGTTTGTTAGATTATCCCCAGATCTTCTTCGAGATTTTAGCCAAAGGACTAAACTTATTAACTTGAATAACTAAACTAAACTTTACAGATACATTAAATCGTCTTTCAACGCACTTTTCATACGTTCAAATTAACCTACTACAATGCGTACTCACATCGACTTTAGGTCTTTTATTTTCAGAGTGATCTTGCACATGTAGCAATATTTTCAAGTTAATATCCCACTGAAATCTTACCCAAACTAGAACTTTCATCTCACTTTGAAAATGTTACGGTTAAGATAAGTATCTATCTATAAGATGGTATGGATAAGATAGGTCATTTGCAGTGTTTGACATGCTCATGTCATATGCCATAGAGGATGCATCTGCATTGGCTGTCAACCCTTCATTGCACATTCTCTGTTCATTTATGTCTTGTTTCCAAAAAAGCTTTTTACTAGTACACATGCTATATGGTACTCAATCCTAACAGCAGTCAAATTGCCATATAAGTCTTCAGTTCAAATGATCCTACTTGATGTTCTTTCAATGATTATTTTTAAACATAACATCACAAAGAATGTTCCATGGAATGTATGGATAGGTACATAGTTACTTTTTTGTCCTTTTTCCTCCACAAAGTTTACACAATGTTACAATAGTTACAACTTGATTAAGAGGTATGGGGCACATGACTCAATAACATTTTCAAGTATTGTACATTTTCTCCTTTGATGCAGCCTATCTTGATTTTCCTTGTATCTCTATATTTTCTCATGAATGCAACACATTAGTCGACCACCCTGAATCCTTTCTACCTGACTTTTCTTCTCTTAACCTCTTATTTACATCAGCACCTAACAGTTTTCCTTACCAGAGTTGTCCCTTCACTGTAACTATTGGAACCTCGTGACAAGTATTCCCCTCTTATCTCTGCTTGCTGAATGCCACCGACTCCCATAAGATCTGTAAAGAATCTTTGATGTGAACCCTCAGAGCTCTGCAGACTTTTCTCTTCATCAAACTGACCTATTACTGTTGCCTTGTCAGGGGAGTGCAAACCAGCAGAGAAGCCTCCATCTGAATCTGAAGGGTCTTGATGCACATGAGATGGTACTTGAAAACTTATTCTTGGATCAGGATGTGGCACATCCACCGCACCACCTTGATGTGGTTCAGAAAACTCTGGGTCTTCTATCAGGGTTTCATGCAGGGGTCCTTCTTCTAAAGTGAGGTCACCATTCTCTGGCACAATGGTAACACCAGTGAGTGACTGGACTGATGATCTTCCCTCACCCTTTGTGTCTTTGTAATTGAACCCTGTATCACTGATACTTGTAGCACCATGGCTGGAGAGAGGTGACAATTTCATCCCTCTTTGATACTGCAATCTAGCTTCATCCTCAAAAGTTGTCATTTTTTTATCACTTCCCTCATGTCTTGGTGACCTCATTTTCAAAACTTCTGATGACAAAGGAAATAACTGATTACTGGAAAGATCCTGTTCTAGAGGGCGACTAGCATCATTACCTTGCTCTGTGACGTGCAGAACAAATGAATTCTCTGAAGAGGTACTGATGGGACCCTCTGAAAGTGTCATGTTATCCAGGTTCTCTTCATGTAATATTTTCACTGACAAAGAAGACACATTACAATCCTTTGAGGTCGTCTTCCTTTCAGCACCTACCTGAGATGACACTGAATGAACTGATGAAGTCATCAAATGTTCCTTTATTGAAGTTTGACTAGTTACGGAGAGATCTCCTTTGGACGATTCCTTATCCATGAAATGATCCCTTCCACTTTTTTCACCCCTAAGAGTAATTTCATTCTCTCCCTCAAGTTCCTCCATGGATGACACCATCATGGGTTGATGTATGTAAATTTCATGGGACTGGTTAGAGCCTGACCCTTGTGATGAACCAGGGGTGTGGTGATGGGGTGTCCCCCAATCAGAGCTGGAAGTCACACCTTCATCAAATGACTGATGAATCCCATTTTGAGACCTTTGAACCTCTTTTTCAATATCTTCTTCAGGAAAAGGAAATGTCGGCAAATTTTCAAACACTGGAGTCTCCACCTCTATAATGGTACTGAGTTCATGTGGAGCCATTTCCTCCAAGGCTAGAAGCTTGGATTGATTTGCTATGGGAGGTTTATGATGGAACCTGTGCCGCACCATGGGTACCTTCAACTCTTCTGCACTCCTCTCCATTCCCTTTTCTCTTGTTTCATCTGTTTCACTTCCAGCTTCAAATAGCACTCGAGATGAAGCATCTATGCTCTTCAAACCCTCATTTTCATCCTTGAGAGGGTTTGTCTTTTCTGATCCAGAGTTTGTCAAGTCTAGGTGAGTGAAATAATTGGTAGTCCTAGTAGCAGCTCCTGGTACATTACTCCTAGCTTTGGCCAACATCAGATTTTTGAGGGCTTCCAGTAATCCTCTGTCTGTGGGTTCTTCCAAGTTTGTGTTACCATGATCTTTTGTAGGTTCATTCTCACATTCAATGATGTGACTGGAACCAGGCATATCTTTAGGTGGAGCAACTGAGTCCTTTGATGAGGCATTCAAGCCTTTCTCACCATCTAAAAACTTGTTAGCATGGACTTGACCAAAACTGGCTGGGATTTGATCATAGCTGGTTTGCATTTGATCATAGCTGGTTAGGTTCTGATTAAAACCAGTTGAAATTTGACCAAAGTTAGTTGTGACTTGACCCATATGAGATGATCCTAGGGTTATTGTTTCCTTCGTCCTCTTTAACGCTACAGAATCGTCTTCACTGAACAGTCTTTGCTGATTGTAATAGCTACCTACCTTCTCATGTTTTGAAAATGTACCCATATCCAGAGATGATTCAGATTGAGATTGCAAGGATAGGGCAAACATTGTCTGTGACTGGGGTAGTCCTCCCACATCATTGTCAGGTAAAATTAACTGTGGGCTGGACTTGGAAGTTTGATTCCTACCTTGAAAATGGAAATCCCTCTTTAAGGATTCAAATTTTTGGAAATGAGACCCTAGTCTCTTAGCAAAATTATCAGTTGGTATTTCTTGGTAACTGCTCATTTTATTTTCCTCTGTGTATTGAGGTATCTCCTGATCAGCAGGGTACTCTGCCGTCTGATCCATATATTGCAGAACATCAGCAGTACCTTCACAAGAAGTATCAATGCTTGTTTCTTCATGTAAATGAGTATCAAGTGTCCTTCTAGGTTTTTCTCTTTCTCCTACAAGCATCCTAGGAGTAATCAATTTCCTTGGAGATAGTGCCTCTTGAGGAAATGACATCTGATTTACTTTTGGCTCACTGTGGTTAGATGACTGGTGAATAGGCACATTGAAAGAGGATGCTTTATCTAACTGTGCTAACTTCCTTGGGGTCAACAACACCTGCTGCTCCTCTCCATGCTTAGAATCATGGTCCAGTGGTGGGGGCCAACCTGAGGGCTCATGAAATTCGGTTGTGGGTGTCTTCGTAAATGATAATCCTTGCTCAGAAAATAAAGACGTGTTCTCTGTTGTAAGTGGGGACTGTTCCAACATTTCTACACTTGGAAGTGACACTCGTAACTCTTTCACAGGTCTCCATACACCATGAGGACTCTTCTTTGGCATCGATTCTACTTTTGGATAAGAGCTATCCCTGATATATTCACTGTTTCCTTTGCTTTGCATTTCCATAGCCACAGGCATTTCACCTTGTATCTGTGCTTGACTTTCACCATTATTTTCCATGGCTTGACCAATTTCATCTCGATAGACATGAGGGGTACCCCATGATTCCAGAGGACACATCTGCTGTCTACCTGGTTCATTCTGTGCCTCATTTGATCTTCTGGCTTTCGACTGTGGGGACTGAAACTGGAAATTTGTTGAACCATAAGCTGATGCAGATGGTGATATTTCAGATTGAAGTGGAGGAGAGCTAAAGCTCTGCAGATGACCTGGTCCTTGATCTGATATGGACCCTTTGAGTACATCTTGTAAAGGTTGAGTTCTTTCACTCCTATAGGTTGACCAAGATGATCTTACAAATACTGAGTCTACTCCTCCTTGTGCAGTGCCAAGATGGCTCCCTTGCAATCCTGAATTTATTTCCCTGAAATTGTTTGTATTTTGAAATGTTTCTTCAAAGCAGTTTCCCTTAACATCATTTCTTAATTCCCTTCCTTGCCCAGCTGTACGGTGGGAGGGTATTGTATGAGTTTCCTTCATTGCTGACATACTCCTGTGACCCATCTTTCTACCAGTGGTATCATTTACTGTTGAATCCATCCTCCCACTTCTCTTTTCATTCTCCTCCTCATCCTCTTTGCCACTTCCTCCCTTTTCATCCTCCTTTCTGAGAACCTCCCTGTTCCCAGCAGGGATGTACGGCTTGTAAGCTGGTAGCTGTATCTGTGGATACAGATCCATCAATCGTTGTCGCCTCTGCTGTAGCTGAGCCTGGGCCTCCAGGAGCTGCAACTCATTGGTTCTCTGTAACTTCAACAGCTGCTCCTGATAGTCATGAAGCGACAATCTAAACTCTTCTGCTGGATCTATCAACTCCTCACTACTCTTCTCACTTATTTCACTTTCAGTAGCAATGCCTTTGTCTATATCCCCTGTGCCAACTTCCAAAATAGACTTCTCCACCTTTCCTTCCAGTTTACCTACCTCTGGTCTAGCTACCTTAGACCCTGTACCATCTCTCTCATCAAAGGAAGTCATTTTCATAGATGGTAACTTTCTGTTCACATCAAGTATTTCAGATTCTATCCTTCCATCGCCTTCTGTCATTCTACCAACTGTAGCCATGTGGTGTGCAGTATCTTCCACTGATGGCACATTAGAGTCTTCATCAAAATCAACCTCATTTCTATTCTTCCCAGTCACAGCTTCATAAATATTTGGGTATGCCCTCCTTACTGATTCTAACTGACTAGGAGACAAATCTCTGATTAGCTGATTTGAATGAAGTTCATCAAATTTGGTTGGCATTCCACCTTGTGCTACCTTTTGCCTTGTTGATTGGTGAATTCCTTGATGACCACCATTTCTAATACTTGTAACCTGTTTTGTCAGAATTTGAGAGTGAGCCTCACTAACACTTGCCCTTAAATCAGTTTGTTGTATAGTTTCCTTGTTCAAGCCTCCCCTATGCCTTCTTGAGATACCCTCATCTGGCCTGTACATCTTCTCACCACTAGGTCTGCTGGAAATACCATTCTGCCTTTCTGAGGCAATACTAACCATATTATGGTCTTCATGTAACCTTTCACCAGTGGTTGTTCCCATGGAAAGATTATGATTTGGCTCAGGAGACAAACTGTTCATCTGAGATGGTTCCAGAGGCTGGAACTCAGTTGTACCATACCAATGCATCTCATTTTTAAAATTCCTGTACCTGTTACTGGCAGGGACTGTGACACCTCCAGTTACAGATCTCCCTCTCACACCTTCCTTGCTATCATCAAAGGATTCTGGAATTTCCTCCAGGGACTGAGTTTCTCCTGACTCACTCTCAAACTTTTGTTCCTTCTGGTAAATTAAATTCTGGTCCTGGGGACGATTGTGCTGAGACTGAATCTCTCTCATATTGTCAAAAGTCTTTTCAGGTAATGTTGTTTGCTCTTGCAATGGATGAAATTCTTCATATTTTTGCTCTTGTTCACCTCTTTCATGATTCCTCATTTTTACATTTTCCTCATCTTTCTGAAAATAAGATTCAATATACTTATTATTTATTAATGAATGTACAATTCATTGAGATAACAACTTTTTTCCTATTCTCATGCTAACTTGATTACTCAACAGCTGTCTTGAGCAATCCCAACAACTATCTTCAAACTTTGGTCACCACGGACTTCACATCTGATAAATTAAACTTGAAATATTTGGTCATCAAAACTGCCATTTTTGTTCCTGCCGTTTTTCTTCACTATCACTTAACAATTGTCTCACTTATAGTTTTATCTGTCGGTAGAATTTTTTTGTGTACAGCAAGGTCTGAAAATCTAGTAGCCAAACCATTGCTGGCCAAATATAAGCATGACCACAGAAACAATTTTTTTTGTTGAACAGAGTGACATTTGGGGTCCCAGTGGCGATTTTGTTGACCAGAACTGTCCAGGGTTGGTCCTGCACTGTTTTAAAAATTTTAAAGAATCTTGGAATAATAAAACATGTAGATTTTCTAATAAGTCTGGTTAGGCTTTACTTGACGATTTTTAATTGTCAACTGTTCTTTACAATGAAGTCAGTTATCTTACTAAACCTCAAATCCATGTGGATAACTAGAATGCAAAAATTGCATTGTGGTTTCGATGAATAGCACTCAAATAATGCCAAGATGTCCCATTTCCTTCAATCATTGGTTGAATGCTCTCTTAATGTGCTGGAAATTTGTGTTCATATGTGACCTTGGGAATTCTTGGGAAATTTTGCTTTTTGGCCACTGGTAATTTCAGCTGACCTCTGACATCCAAAAACATTCAGGGGTTTTCTGATGGATTAAATGCAACACCATGTGAAGTATCCAAGCTTCCTAACATGAGATATCCTGTAAACAAGGTATTAAACATTTGACCCCAGTGACCCCAGATGACCTCTGACCTACACCACAAACAACAGGGTACTTCCTCTCACTATGAGGCATCCCCATACTATGTATGAAATCTATTCAAGCTTCCTACCTTGAGATATCGTGTTAACAAGATTTTCATAGTTTAACCCCCAGTGACCTCAGATGACGATTGACTCCACCAAACACAATAGGATTCTTCTTCTAACCATAACACATCTATATACTGAGTATGAAATTTATCCAAGCTTCCTACCTTGAGATATTGTGTAAACAAGATTTTCAGAATTTGACATGTGGTGGCCCCAAATGACCTTTGACCTCCACCAAACACAAAAGGGTTCTTCTTACTATAATGCATCCACATACCGATTATGAAATCTATCCAAGCTTCCTAACTTGAGATATCGTGTAAGTTCCTAACTTCAGATATCTTGTAAACAAGATTTTCAGAGTTTGACCCTATGTGACCCCGGATGACCTTTGACCTCCAAACACAAAAGGGTTCTTCTTACTATAATGCATCCACAAACCAAGTATGAAATCTATCCAAGTTTCCTAACTTGAGATATCGTGTAAA
>WURT03134200.1:0-11410 GCA_009936505.3 Holothuria glaberrima | reverse complement strand
ATGACCCGAAATAGCGCGCCTATACGGAAGCCTTAAATTCACTTTCTTTCCCCGAGTTGCCGACGGACTCGGTCACTCGTCCAATTATACCGTCGGTCGTTGATACGGCCGTCACATGCATGGTGAATTTGCCGTCGGGCCTTCAACTTGAATGGGCCAATTAGATGAAGAGCCAAAAGTAAAAATAGCCGATAACAGACTGGCCGCGCGTTCCCATTCTCTCCTCTTTTTTTCCATTCTCCGTCTTCCCTTTCACTCCCTTCCTTCTCCTTTCCTGTCCATTCTTCCCTCTTCTTTTCCTCCTCCCCTCTTTTCCTTCCCCTTTCCCCTTTTGCCGACAGACCGAAAATTTGCCGACGGCGACCAAATATTGGGGGGGGGGGGTAACACCCCCACACCCCCGCTCGCTACGGCCCTGCACGGAAGAAAGTGAACGCTTCGGCACACGTCGATTGTGGAGACCTGGAGAGCAGGGAGCTGCTATTTGGATCAAACAGAAGCTCCATGTGAAGACAGACATGAGTGATGAAATTACATGAAAAGAGTAAACAGTTTTAAATGCACTCGTGGACATAACCACGCAATAGCTCAGATCTGGAGTGGTATTTATGAAGAGAGGGACACATGTGTATTAACTGAATTAAAAGTACGGCATAGGATACAGGAAGGGGGGACTATGGGGACTTGGGGGTAGATCCCCTGTCTCAAATGTATGTGGGGGATAAAGTATGCTTCACCCACTTCTCAAGGAAAAACCCGTTATTTCTCCACAATGTGAAATTTATCGAACTTTTCCAATATAATATCAAACTTTACTTTTACAATAAATTTACTTAAAAAACTGCCCAAAATGTAGCAACAAATTTGTAACTTAGGACTCCCAAATATTCCGATTTTTTTTTTCAAACGTGAGGAGGATCCCCCTTCCCTTAGACTCTTCCATCCATTGCCGTCTTCAGGACGGCAATCTAAAATGTTCATCCCCATCTGAGAACAGTTTCCTTCGCCTATGATTCAAAGCTGTGAAAGAATTTGCAAGGAAGGGGAGGGACATCAACCTAGAATGTCCCACTGTGGCCACATGTATGCCCGTCTATGGCCATATCGTATGAATTAGGACATTAGAATGAAGAAATGACCGATCACGTGGTCTAAGTAACCACTTTTGCTTAAAATATTTTTCTCAACTTAGATTGAAAGCTTTTGAGACTTTACAACAAATCAATCGATGAGATATTAGTTTCAAAGTTATGATAAAGAGAGAATTTAAATGGAAACCACTGAGTACGTGATACAGAGAAGCAAAGTAACTCATTTGTCCAACTCTTACTTTCATAGTTTATTCAAATACTGGAATGTAAAAAGGTAGTTTCATTACTTAAAAGAATAGTCCATACCCATTATGTTTGATATGTTAAAGAGGAACATATTCTAAGCATTCTGTGAAATTTTCATTCATTTCCCGTGTTCGGTTCTCGAGATATTAGCAATTGAAGTTGACACATGTTCTACCAAAAGTGAACTTGAAGCAAACAGGTGTGAAGTCATGGCTTCACATTGAAGGGCAATGTTTTGATTTTCTTTAAAATTTACTACCAATTTTATAAAACAAAAACTCTAAAATATTCATACCATAAATGCATCCTGAGCAGTGGAATTTTTAAGCTTTATATGCCTTAGGGGCAAGATAACAACCCTAATCAATCCAAGGTCAAAACAATAGGATGAAAAATGAAGAAATATACGAAACATTGGTCTTCATTGAAGCCATGACTTCACACCTGTTTGCTATAAGTTGACTTCTGGTAGAAAAGGTGATAACTTCAGTTGCTAGTATCTTGAGAACCGAACATGGGAATTGAATGAAAATTTCACTAGAATGCCTAGAATCAGCTCCTCTGTATTATATTAAAAATAAATTTGGGTTTTGGACTATTCTTTTAACTAAAATAGTAGATTACGTAATAGCTTTTGACGTCTTTTAAACTAACTGACAAGCTAACGTGGGGGATCATATTAGCTACGTAGCAACTCAAGTCTCGAAAGGCGTATACGGCATTCTAGCTAGACTTAAATTTACCCTGCCCTTCAAGGCACTGAGATTAATATATTTAAGCCTTACCTCGGCCCTCATACTGTTGTAGTGCCAGGTCAGGTGCGAATAAATCTGTACTCAATAAGTTGGTAATTTTTTTAGAAAAGGGCCGTTAGGCATATGACTTGCTCTGTACCACGGGACCCAACCAGTAGTTTGTTTGCCTCATTGAATTTACTTAAATTTCATCATCATTACTCTGAGCTAAGCAATATTTACATATCGTTGTTTGAATGACTAACTACGAAATTCTTTTTCTTCCTTCTACACAGTAAATAGTCATGTACATTCCTACTATACCAGACAATCTGCTAATCCCCATCCTGCCTTAGTCGATCAAAATTATCATAAAAGGAGCCTCAAATATCGATCAACTTTTGTTTAGAATATGCTGCCCCAGAATTGTCGGTCAAGACCCTATATAGTGTCACTAAGAAGAAGCTTACTCTCATTTTTCTAAGTTCTTACTAATTGCCGTAGATGGATGGGTGAGTGGGCGGTTGGTGTATGGTGGGTGGGTGGGTTTGGGTGGGGTTTTCGTTTTCTGTAATTTGTTTCTTTCTTTGTTTCCTTCTTGGGGAGTGTTCTTGTCTTTAAGCCCACAAGGGTTTTTAAGAATACTTCCTTCTGCAGCAATTATTTTTTTTTTGTTTCTTTTTCAAACCCATGTTTGTTAATCATTTAAAAATATTGTTGTGGAAAAACAAATAAATGAAATGAAATGAACTGCTTAAAACTGTTTTTGTTTTCTTCGTCAGTGAAGGCAGCTTGTTCCAAAGTACCATTAAACGTCTTAATGAAATAGTGACATTATTAAACATGTAAACTTTTTCCAGATTTTTGTAAGAAAACTCTTTTTAAGGTCACCCTGTGTTTAAATTTTACAAGAAATCAAAACTATCAATTTGAGGAAATGTATTAAAAGTCATAACTTATTGACAAAACAGCATTTATAAACTATGATTAATAAATTCAATATTTAACATCTCAGTAAACGAATAGGCCATAAGATGAGAGTTAGATCAACATACCTTCACTTGTTGACTTTTGTAAACAGTTAACAAATCTTTTTCAAATTTTAGGCATTAGGGCCCTTCCCCCTTTCCTTCTTGGAAATTACAAAGCACAAATTATGCGTCTAACCTTTCAGTTGTAAGTCTTTGCAGATCGGCCTGTTCTGATCGACGTTTCTGACGTTCCGTGACGACAAATTCCTGACCTTTAACTGACTCCCATGTTGCTATTTCTTCGTTCAAATTCTCTTCCAGTTTTCTCTCTTCATTGCAAGAAAGGAGGAGATATTCTTTTTCAGGTTTTTATTCTTACTAATGTTTGTTTACCATAGATTTAATGAATTTTGAAACATCACAAATGTTTGGCATTTTTTGTAGGGAAAGGAGGGAACAGACGTAAAACAGGTGTGGCGTAGCCAGAGGAGGGTGAAAAAGGGGGGCGATTGCCTCCGCAAAAGCCTTCAGAGTCTCTGTCGGAAATTTTAGTACCTTATTTAAGATTCGTTAGAACAGAAAGTAGTTGATTTGGGGGTGGGCCTCCACTAATTGAATTTTTAACCAGAAGGTCTAAATTGACGGCCAGTAAACACGATAAGATGTAGGTTCTGACATACACAAGTCAGAAACATAACCACATTATTCAAATGTTCGATAAAGTTTTTCCTTCGGACTTTACATTAATAGTTGTCTCACTAATATCGCTTTGTGTGAGTAGAGTTGTCTCATTTTTTTACTTTCTGTACGATAGCTCAAGTAGAAATATTGTATTGGAAACCATTGCAACCTACCGACTTTTCTCGCAATCCACTCTCTGAACCAATAACATTGCACCCCTCATCCGGCTCACGACGGATTGAATTGTAAATGATAAATTAAGATCTTTGTTGCCTACTAATTGTGCATCCATTGCAATTTGTAGAAAGTGGAAAGCTTTACGCTAATTAATCCAAGTTTGTAAATACCGCTACGTTTCTGCGCCCGTTGCTCTGAAAACCACCAGAAGGTTGGGATCGCCAGGCATGCTACGGGTAGTGGGCCACACTCCAGTAGCGCATGTGTAAGTTGTAATGAAACCTTTCGGTCAAAACTTATTTGCAGTTCAAATCTCATAACTTCATAAGCATTTCAATTTACCACTGGAGAACCTTGGATTTTCTTTGAAATTGGTCCAGAATAGCCGAAAAAGCAATCTAATGGAATAAATATTATTAGTGGACCCATACCCCACCTCTGGCTTTGCGCCTCTGGCAATTAGAAGGCTCTGCAGGCACTGCCTTGCGAGGAGGCAACCTCTGCGTTAAAAATCACTTTCTTCTGGCATTTTAACCCACTCGCATCTATCATCATATCTGTGTATGAACTACCCATAACAGTTCATTGATTTCGGGCGTATACTTGATCCTCAAACCTTGATTTTTCTGGTTGGGAAAATTATACTGTAAACTATTATTTTCATATACATTACTATTATTACTTTTTCCAAAGTCCCCTCGACTCTGTGGCGAAAAGCCGAAGGGCGAAAACCAAACGTTTACTCCAGGAGGAGTTCTGTACTACAAGCTTGGGAGCTACGTCCCCAAGAGACAACTTAGACAGAACATGGCCAGTCACATATACATTACTATTATTATTATTATTTTCACACTAGAAAAAAGTTGATTTGAAAGGTTCTCAGCACCCTAAAACATTGAAAGATACATCCCAATTTAGCATCTAAACGTTGTTCTGGAAAGTTCCAAAAGGGGAGGGAACCCTCTCTATCCCATCGGAATAAAACAAGCTCCTTAAAAGGATTTGCCAATGACTAAATTCAATGATCTAAGAAATTTCTAAGAATTTTTCTGCTTTACGGGGTTAAAACTGGGAAAGCCGTGATGTCATCGCCTTGCATTGATTAGACATAGCATTGTATTTCTTTGTGATGTTGATACTGTATGGAATATTCAATAACTTTGTTTGATATACCCAACATGTGGCGTAGTTTTATAATAGATCTACATGGAAAGATTTTTAAACGTTCCAATGTTATCAAAGAATAAGCAAAAGGAATCTGATGCAATGTGCCTACTTTGCATTATGACACTTTGAACTGTTGAAGAAAACTGGAGTTATTTCTTTACGAAAGTAACCGATCTTTAACTTGAAGTAGGAATAGAATTTTTGCCACAGGGTTTGGAGAGTAACTGGATTTTTTCTTTTGCACTAAGGAACTAGGCTATGTTAAAGGTCTGGTGACATGAAGATTACATAGTTGGATATTTGATGTAAAAAAAGCATTAGAAATCCAGGAAATAGCCGCAATTCCTATTAAAATCCATCAAATATTACCATTTTACAGGGTGATTTCTATTTCACACTTGTATCATGAATAAACATGACTAAATATGCAAATATGTGACATCGGAAGAGTTAGCTTTTTTCGATCCTAATTCAAAGACACTGGTAGCAATGCTATCTCCTGAGGTGTTTATTATGAAAGTTAAAATTGTTTCCTTGAGAAATATTGATATCACTCACCAAACTGTAAACTATATGATCAGTAATTAAGAGATAATTTATATAGGGTTAACAAAAGAAATCTTAACACTGTGCAAGACTCCACATCATAATTTTTGCATAGGCAATGAGTTCCTTCAGAAACTATCAAATTTTGAAGACGTATATTTTGAGAACGGTAAAAGATATTGAAATAATTCCAATGAATGTTCCATTGGAGGACTTAATTCTTTAACTGACAAGTGAAAACAGCTCTTTTTGGTGGCATGTCACCAGCCCTTAAAATGCCGTTTGAATACTACTTCAATATCCGTTATAACGGGGCTGTGCTACACTAAATGTATGATTGCGGTTCGAAGAGAGAAGACGGTTCCTCCTTGCCTCTATTACAAGTTGAATATGTATGAGTAGCAAACTTACTAAACGACCCCTTTCGTCGACACGCTATGCATTTATTACAACATCTACCAGCTGTCTTTGACCACACGTAACAGAGAAATGCAGGAATGTGATAGAGCACAATGAATGGAGGTGGTAGCGGAGGCCTAGTAAAGTACTCTTTTAGAATCCCCAGTCGCTGAAATTTCCACAAAATGTCACAATTGTCCTGAATCGATTGAAATGTGAAGCTGAAATATTACAAAAACGACATTACATGTTAGCGTGTGATACAGAAACAGGCAGATAAGGAGCCATGATTTTGTGTGGCAGCGGGAATATCAAGGAGGCGACACATTAACGAAAAACAGTCGACTGGGACTGTTTTCCTCGTGGAGAGTCTTCAAGGGTCCCCCCATTGCAAAAAGTATTGAGGCGATGCCTCCGTAGAAACAATTATTAAGGTAATGCACGCGTAACGTAAGATGGTCTTTACATGGACTGCTTTTTAACACTTTGGGTAGATTTAAAGTCGCAATTTAGGGCCGAGAAAAGGATTACGGCTCCTAAACTCCTTGGATCCACTGCCAGTTTTTTGAAATGTCAAACATTTAAAAGGAAACTATATAGCACTTAAAGGGAAAGAAGCTATCTTCAATTTGGGCAAAAATCATAATATAGAATCCTGTACTTTCAAGAAACGGGTAAATGTGTTGTATGCCTATCATCTTATGGTAGATAGTGTTTCATGGAGGAAATTGCTGACGCCTTCAACTTACTTAAGCATTGCGATGAGAAGATTAAGAAGCAGAATGTTGCTCAGGAAAAGATAAAATGCCAAAGCTAGCGCCCCAAACCAAGAATTTTGCGCACATGGTAGGATCCCGGATGTATGAATATCTGTACCATTTGGACACTCCATTCCTTGAAAAAAAAACAATAAACAACATTCTGGCAGAATATGTTGATAAGCTCAAACTTTTTCGAGCTCTCTTGTAAAAGAGCCGTTCATTATGTATATAGTCCTAATCTAATTACTGCCGCGATGCTGTCAGCACCCATCACATGATATGAACTAGGCCTAAGTTGTACCACTCAGGCACGCAGACAGGAGTTGGTCCGGGGGAGGGGGTGTTAAGGATCGGGATCAAAGAGAAGAAAAAGTTAACTTCTAAAATATATTTGTTGAAAAATTCATCTCAAAATATTGAATGAAGATTACCCTTTTTTAGATGAGTTTTATTCCCGTTATCCGCCCAAAACTTGAATCCCAAGACTCCGGTAGGTTCCATAGCGTACATGTCTATCCACCCCCTCTATTGCAAAGACGGGATATTCATGGTGTGTGTTAACCAATGGCTGACGTATCATACAAAGGGTATCCCATGACCGCATAGAGTGAAGCATGACATTAAGTAGTGACACTTTTCATACCGCTTACATATTCCACATAACTTATATATGATTTATTCTTACACCGTCTTGATCCTTAGAGAATTATCAACAAGAATTGACTACAATTTTACGCTGTTTTCATCTTTTGAATTCCACCTTCCAAATTTTGAATAAAAACATCTTACAAAAGCAGTATGTTTTTTTACCTTGAAAGTCCTGTTGAATTAGCAAAGCGCTATCATCCACGTTATCGAGAAACAGTTCCCCAAACATTTGAAAGTACGCCCTATATATAATTCCCCACAGCACTGTCAATGGCCACTGAGAATCTGGATAGATAATTATTACCACAGAGATACTGTAAGCGAGAAGGAAGACCGCGAGAATGCAGATGAAGACGATCAGATCGACAAACTGAAAGAAAAACGAAATAAAATGTGTTCAGATGAGCTTGTATTCATCTTAAAGGGGATATGGCATCCCCCACCCCATACCAGAAAGTTGCTAGTAACTCTCTACCCAAACATATCTAGGAACAGCCCCAGAGATCTAAATACAGTTGACAACTACACTTTGACTGACATTCATTCAAACAATACAGTTTCACTCTGGTTAGTCAACAATGACTTGTACAGTCAGTTGTGTGCCCAATTAAGCTCTCACACAGTGTTTGCCAATATTGCCTCGAGCAATTTAAACATATTACAGGCTACTGTGACTGTTTTAGAGGTGAATGTTTGGTTTAAATTGGAGGAGGGGCTAAAAGTTAACATTATTGGAATAGCCTAACCGTTACTGTATGGGTGAGATTAGAGAGCCTTTAAATTCAAACAAGTGATATCAGTCGTCTTAGATACGAAGGATGGGGAGTGCGGTCAGTGGCGGAGGAAGGGAATTCGGTCAGAGGGGGCGAGAATGACCTGTAGGGGCGTTTCGAAGTAGTTAACTACCTTATGCCTCAATACGGTAAAAACCTAAAACGGGCGCCGAGGGGCGACTTAGTCCATGGGGGCGACCGCCCCCTCTGACCATATGGTAGCTCCGCCACTGGGGGCGGTATTGAGGGACAATTGAAGAAAATATGCAGTCGCCCAGCCTTATTTTAAACATCAGATAAATACTATACTACAAACCTCTCATTTACTATAAAGTAAAACATTTACTTCGTGGTTCATCATGAAAGATAATTAAAGGTAATCCCTTGCATTTCCTTCATGTATGGAACAATATAAAGTTAAGTGACAAAACAGAATATCACATGACCAAAAGAGCCACTTATGAATCAGTATACCGGGGTACACTTATTTATATTGGGGTGACTATACTTGTCCTTTAACGTCTTTTTCATAATTTCGATTAGATACTTGCCATTCTAAGTATCATAATCAACTTTGGTCCAAGATGTCTGCTGGTTGAAAAGATGTGGAGAAGTCGAAGAAGAAACACGATTAAATCCAGGGCTAAAATGACACGAGCAGTGTTTCTGGTAGATTCATGAAATCGCAAATTTGTTCCAGCAGCAAACATCGAGATGGATACTAAGTCAACCATATTCCAGTAACCTTTCAAATAGGACAAAATCCTTCTCCGGATACCTTTTGACCGATCTTTCATAATCTGTAAAATTCAAAAGATTACGGTTGATAAAGAGTATGTACTTTAAATAAAACGGGTAAAAGCAAATCTTTATTGGAAATAGCGAAGTTTAACCATTTGGCCTTCTACAATCGAAAATAATTCCATGTTTGACATTAAATTTGTCAAAAACTTTCCATAACCAACAGAGTTTATCATTCATCGCACTGTAAACTTTCTTTCACCATGCAGGCAGGGTAACCCGTTCAGTCACGAGAGACCGCGCTTCCATGGGGCCTAGAACACAATATAAAAACAAAAAAGGTATAAATGTGTAGTAACTAGCAAACGTGTAAAATGGATGAAAACAAATTACAAAAGTAAGACGAAGTGAATCGAAAAGACAAGGAAGTTATAACCAAATCACTTTTTGTAAGATCAAGTCGAGTCCCAAATTATATATTTTCCTTCATGACAAGTAACACATCAGGTTTCTTAAAGTTAAGTCAAATCAAAAGACATCTTTTAAATGTTCAAGTTTTCCAGACAGAGGGCTTAAAATTTATCAATAGTCCCGAAATCGGTATGTATAGTTACTACAACATTTGATTAATTGAGAACCAATGTTCACATGACGTAATCTGTTTTCATTTGGTCTGACGTAGAATGAGAAGACCATCGATGGCTGACATTTCCCAAATCCAGAAAATGTTTAATACCTACAATAGATCGGTTCTTTTTACTCATTCACAATCTGACAGTTACATTTACGTGGCGGCTAAATATATTTACAGGAAGCCAGTAGCGGAAAAAAGGGGGCAGGGAGGGGCAGCCGTTCCTCCCTAAACGGGCCATGGGGCCCAAAATGAAGGTAGACGAAAAAAGAAAAATAGAGAGAAAAAAGAAAAAAAAGAATGAGAAAAAATGGAAAGAGGAGGAAAATGAAAATGAAAGCTGTATACTTGTAGCGCCCCTCCGCCTCTAGTAGACACAGCACTAGCTGTCTTCGAGTCGATAGATTGTCGTAGAACTAGATATGAATTTCTTGCTAAATACTGTATGTTGACAATAATGGTGTTGCCCATGCCCACGGATTTCAATAAAGTATTTCAGTCTTTTTAATCCAAGCATGTTGTCGTGGATTCGAGTTTAGCTCGACAGTTGGACTCTGGAACTGGGTTTTGGCTGTATATTTCTTGCTCTTATACGTTAATCATAGATGCAGAAATGTTCTTTTGTCGCAAGAGAATGGCACCGCCAGCCGGACCTTAAATAAAAATCTTGCTGAGTTCCCACACGGAATGATCGAACCAGTGGAGCCGGCACAGGGGCATGGAGCGCGTTACCCCAATCGATTTCGGATTAAAATAAAACTCCAAAGGCTATTAAGCTATAGATTTCTGCAGGAGTAGGGTGAGGTGCGTTTTCGACCGAGTGTTGGAGATGTACAATCATTTTATATCACAAATGGTTCCCAAACTGTAAGAATTTTTGCAAATCATTCTCAAACTATCAAAATTTTAGCCTTAACTCAATGATGTGCTTATTATTAATACCTTCCGATAACTCGTCACGGTCTGCACTCCATCTCATGACCATTAAAGTAATGATACAGGAAATTATTCTGATCTCAATAATTTTCACAAAAGGTTCATCTCCAACCTCTGTGGGGTCTCTCGTTAATACGGGATCTTTGACTTAACTAGTTTGTCACATGATGTGAAAGATTGGAAGTACGTATTTTGCCGTTTTGCGTTTTCTAAACATATTTACCGCACGCTACGCGCCTCCTCTTTTAGCTGGTGAAGGTCAATACATGTACGGCGAGAAGAGTTATGAAATTAACTTGTCAGTCCTCCACCCTTTTTGCTACGCCTATCAGGGAGGTGATATATCTGCCCTCTCTTTCGCTCATTCCCCATTGCTGGAATATGTTCGTCTGGGTTCTGGTTTACTTTTTATAAAATACGATCGTTGTAAAAGTACTTCATAGTCAGATAGTGTCATTTGGATGTCACGTAATAAGCAATATGATGGTTCCCCTTTTTGTTTATGATTAATCCAAAGCTTCCAGCTTTTTGTTTATGATTAATCCAAAGCTTCCAGGAGGCCCTATACTGGTCTCTGCCATCCTTGGACACATATTTATAATGCACAATGAAGCAAAGGAAAATCAAAAATGTTTCTGCGGACTCCACGCAAGACTTTATGCAGGTATTTTTGCTTGAAAATTGCTCCGGATAGAGGGCAGTAAAGTAGCCAGGGGTGAGGGCTTGATGAGGTTTGATGACAACATACCCTACTCTTAGACAACATACTCTCCTGTTTCACCTAACCAAAAATTAGAATTCACTGATAATTAGTAAGTTAGTTAGATGAGTTTTTACGGCTCAGTTTCTAACCAATTGGTTTAAGTCGGGCCGGCCACGGCCTTTTTTCCAGTTGTGGCTCACTGGCT
>WURT03134178.1:0-11411 GCA_009936505.3 Holothuria glaberrima | reverse complement strand
GGTCTGCAAAGGTCAAAATGCAAAATTTCCCAAGAATTCCCAAGATCAAATATGAACACACAACTATTTTTCCAACATCTTAAAATAGCATTTTACCAGTGACTAAAAAAAATGGGATAACATGGCATTATTGGGAATAAAACATACACAGTATGCATCATCGATACCTCAATGCATTTTTGCATTCTGGACTTTCAAGTTTATTCAAAACCAGTTAAAGCCAAATGTCCTACAGTTGGTAGTGAAGGTTAATTGTGCCAGGCTTAATAACCATGGGTACCATGTGCTTAACAGAAGTCTGGGGCAGTACTTCCCAATGCCACCCACTTTAACACAATTTAAGTGATAATATGTTACAGTCACTCTAGGCCCAGTGTTGAAAAAGTATCAGAAAATATGTGGAGCATTTTTGCGCAAACCATTGAATTTGTCCAAAAGAGATATATACTTGAATATATACTATATATTCAAATTGGTACATATCTTAACCTTGCAAGGAAAGTTGTGATTGAGTAAATACATGCTGTGCCCTTGTGGTTTGTATATAGCCATAAGAAAAAAGGTACATTGTGCCATTCCTTTCATGAGAATATCAGTCACGCTCCCACTGTCCTGAAAATATGTGGTTTTCCAAAGGACAACCTTGCACACAAGTTTTTGAATTATTTGATAGTTGTCCAGATATCTGATCTTATCAAGCTGCATAAATTTAACACAATAAGATCTACCATACCGTAGCATTTATCCTAATGATATTATGTTGAACGCTTATATTATTTGTATTGTATTAAGTATTGTCTTCTTATCATACCTACACAGGGTAAATATACTTTTGCCGATGGTCTTAAATATGATGAAGGAGAATGGTTATACTGTGATGGTTATGACAGGAGATTTTACACAGAAATATGCCAGGGATTGAAACCAGCAGGTAACAGACAGTACCGTATCTTGATATATTACTGATAAAGATATCTTTTCTATTCTAACTTGGAAGGGCACATATACTGTACAAACCTTTTTCAATTTTGAAGTTACACTTGTGCCTATTAAAATATGTCTGGTTTATCCCCCATAACCTCATAGATATGTCAATCAATATCACACACATAATATAGAAGAGCAAGTTATTCAACTATTGGATGTCCAATGAACTATTAGTTCTTCAGAGGTAGAGAATATTCTGTTTTTAAAAGATAGGGATCTCATTAGTGCTGGTGCCCCCTATATCAGAATTCCATGCTGCAAGCCTGCCCAAATAGTGTAGTAGAGATCACTTACTGCCACCAGCAAACCCATGATTTGTTTGTGAAACAGACAAGCTAAATGTGCCAGGAGATAGGTCTCTAGTTAAATGTATTCAAAGCAATATTTCCAGCTGACACCAATCATGTTAAGATTTACATTATGATTAAAAAATATCCCAACATTTCTGTAGCCCCAAAGAAGATTTTCTTTGAAAAGGTTAATGAATGACAGTCTGCAAAGTTTTCTGACAGATGGCACTTTGAAAATTTCTGGGGGTGTACCACTCCCTGGTAATGTGGCCATGACACCCAAACACAATTTTCCCAGTCTCGCGTTAGGGGCTGCATGTTGTGCAAATGAAATTCATCAGGAAATTTGGTTTGATGTGTTTTTACTTAAAATTAAATTATATTATAAATAATATTATAAATTATATTATAACTTAAATAACAGACAGAAATCAAACAGGAAGCATCATATTTTAATTTCGGCAGGGGATTCACAAAAACTAATCTATGTTATGTCACTTTATTAACTGAGTTAATTTTGATTTTACATCTTTACTTGCACATTTTGTATTAATTTTGCCACTTATAAATCATCAGTCTGTTCACCTTGTTCACTTTGAATTTTCTTTTCTTAATGTTAGGGAGATCCCAGCTTACAGATCGAGTGCCACCTCGTGACATTCCAGAAGGATGTTATGACACTGGAGATGGGTTTTATAATCCAAAGACAAGAATCATTGTTGACTACAATCATAAATTTCTTAGAAATGCAGGTAAAGTATGTTTTCATGTTATTTTTTTCAAACTTTTAAATTTGTTGCACCTAATTACTGTGTATAAGTGCAGGTGTACATTACATGCTGTTTAAGCTATCAAGGTAGCAGTGTGTAAATCAAAAGCCAAAAATAGTTCCTCTGTACAAAGAAAAAATAAATGAGAGGGCAATCTGTGGAGTTGCAGATCTCTTCTCCCCCATATTTTCTACATACCCTGTGTTTGAAGAAACTTCCCCCACATACTGACATCATGACAAAAGAGCACTTTAAGATCATTTAAACTTTGATCTCAGACTTAAAGGGGCTTTATATTGAGTTGGTTCATAAAATTAATGATTTTTACACACCTGTTGAGTTTTGCTCACATCTGATGGTAAATGGTCAAACTGAGAGATTCTGCACATCTGACACACAGCCAGCTTATATGACAATAATAGGGTAATTGATGATTAAAATCATTTATTTGGTTACCAGACACTTTTTACCATTAGGTGTTAATCATATGCAATCCCTGTTCATAAAAACTACAATTTCTCACATTTTTGGTAACTATAGGAAGTGATTCAAGAGTAATGAGGCTAATTAGAGACAATGTAATGTCATAATTCCCATCAAAATCGTCACAAAATAATCAATATCAACTCAATGAGCCCATTTAAGCAACTAGAAGTACTACAGTATTTGAAATTATCTTTCATCACTCTGTACATATATGCAAATTAGTGATTTTTTTCCAACACACTGTAATTGCAAATTATGGAGAAAACCAATTTTAACCCATTTGAACTTCTTTGACCTCTTGATTTTCTACATATGATGCCAATGATTATGCATGCAAAATTTTCATGTTCACTTGCCTATCCACCAACTTTGGAAACTGGCAAAGTTGACATTTTAATTACATTTTGACAGACCTGTCAACCTGTCTGACCCAAAAATAGGAAGGTTTTCATTTTTCACAACCAAAAAACTGGGAGATTCGTGGAAAAATAGGGAGGTTGGCAATTTCCGACTGAAACTATTAGAAAGAATGTGTAGCCAAGTTAACGCACAACCGTTTGTATCACAGTGTTCGGTGCTCAACACTTTAGTTATTTCCAAGCTGCATCTGTACGTACACGTACAGTATGCACCATGCGTGTTTACAACATGAAGTTGTAAACAATCTACTTTTGGAATACACTACGTACATCGGCCCATGTATGGCAGAGGAGTTACGAAAGTTTGAAGTAACATTAAATAAAGAAAATGATTTTGGCAGTTTTCATTTTTCAGCCCAATTATGAAAATAGCTGTTTTTGACTGTTTGAATGAATGCAGCAAATGGGAAATTAAAAACCAGGAGGATAGAGCATAAAACCGGGAGGCTGGGAGATCTGGATAAAAACCGGGAAACTACCGGTAAAACAGGGAGAGCTGACAGGTCTGTTTTGACCTTTAAACTATCTTAGAAACCAATGTGTCATAGTTTAAAATTCATGTACTGGGAAATAATGAAAACAAAAATAATTTTGATAAGATTGATGTTTGACCTATGACATCATCAATTAAGCATGCACAAGTTTTCATGGTCAGGTAAAACCCACCAAGCTTGAACTCCATTGGGTGTTACAGTTTAGAGGGAGTTCATGACACTTTTTGTGCAAAATTTAGGCAACTTTGACCTTTCACTTACATTTTAAACTGTGGAAGTTTGACCCAACCCTTAGCAACCAGAAAGCACCATTCTAAAAATGAACTTATTAGTCCTAGCATATGCTTATTTTTTATTACTCCAACACCCTAATGGGCAAATAATAACAACACAGCCAATTTTTAGTTATGATGAAAGCAGACAGCTATGCCTTAAGCTTTATGATGGCTTGTGTGTGTGTATGTACAGTAAGGGTGTGTATCTGTGTATGTGATGCTTAGCTCATTGACACGTCTCAAGAAAGGAATTTTTAGCAGTTCTGATACTAAGTATGCGGATACACTGTATTTAAAGGCATATTCCAGTGGCTTTTCACAAGGGTCTCATGTGAAAGAGAAAATCTAGTTCATGCCTTCCAAACCCGGTAACAATACACTTTTCCTACCTCAAGATATCTCATATTAAAGAGTACTTATTGATTCCTTGACGTAGTCAGAGGAATCTATGCGATGGTGATGTCGTGTGTGTGTGTGTATGTGTGCACTCACAAACATGTCCTTAGTGGGTTCCGAGACAGCCAGCGAGAGCTCTTCTCTCGCACATCTTTCCTAGCTCACGCTTGGCTCAAAACTGGCGTAGCTGCCTGAACATTCGGCCGCTGCAATGAGGAGTCACGAGCAGCTGCACATGCCTGCCTTGGAGTGCAGCCCGCCTTCAAGTGCGTAGCTCACCTCGCCTACTTTGCAGGCAGATTTGCTGCTGGGAAATTCCCTTGCATTCCCTATCGGGTCCTTTCGTAGACCCTGTAGACCTGTAAGGCATTGGAGGTGCGCATGTTTATATGTATGTATGTGATGCTTGGCTTGTAAACACTATCTCAAGAACAGTAAATTCAATGGATCTCATATTTTACATGTAGATACCCCTTATTAAGTAGATGATCCCTATTGTTATTGATAATGGTCATTTGGGGTCACCAAAGGTCAAATGGTAAACACCTTGGAAACTGCTTGTTAACACTATCTAAAGTTGTGAAAATTCAAGGGATCTCATACTTGGTATGTGCATGGCCCATATTGGGAAGATGATCCCTATTATTTGTGGTAGAGGTCAAATGTCATTTGGGGTCACCAGAGGTCAAAAGGTCAAAATCTTGTAAACACTATATCTCAAGAAGCGTAACTGTGAGGGATCTCATACTTACCTAGAGGATTGCCAACATTGAGTAGATGGTCCCTAATGTTTTTGGTGGAGGTCAAAGGTCATTTGGGGTCACCAGAGGTCTAAAGGTCAAAATCGTGTAAACACTGTCTCAAGAAGTATAACTGTGAGGGATGTCATACTTAGCATGTGGATTGCCTATATTGATTAGATGATCCCTATTGTTTTTGGTAGAGGTGAAAGGTCATTTTGGGTCACCAGAGGTCTAAAGGTCAAAATTTTGTAAACACTATATCCTTAGAAGCATAACTGTGAGGGATCCCATACTTAGCATGTGGATTGCCCATATTGATTAGATGATCTCTTTTGTTTTTGTAGAGATCAAAAGGTCAAAACCTTATTAACATGATATCTCAAGTAGGATTTCTGTGAGGGATCTCATGCTTGTCATATGGATGATTCATGTTTGTTACAATATATACATACGTCAAGTCAAGGAATCACTAAGCCTTTTGGCTATCTGGTTTTCTCTAAAAATACCTTCAGTTTTCACCAAGGTCACAGAGTGTTATTTAAAGTGGGCACATTGCCTCAGATTCTCTTTGTTTTTCTTTATAATTGAATGTCATGTTTGTCCTTGAAATTTGATGTTGGAATTGTTTGAACATGTTTCCATGTAGATCTAGCATAACTCTACACCATATGTAGGGCATAACAAACAAAAATATTAAATATTCTCTTCAGAGACGTCAATATCATAAAAAAAATTCAATGCAATGTCAAATTTATGTGCCGGGATGACATCACAGATTTCCCATAATACATTTTTCTTGAGGAAAAATTGCATTTTTTGAAAATTAGTCCCTTCCAAACCCTACAAGCTGTTGAGATGCAGTTTTCACCTCCTAGAAGAGAAAAATTTTCTACATTTTTTGGAGTCATTGAATTTTGTCTCAGGCGAATCCCTTTAAGAGGAAGAACCCTATAGCTTTTGGTGAATGTCAAAGATCACCCGAGGTCACCAGAGGTCAAACTCTTAAAACCTTGTTAAAACAATATTTCAAGATAGAACGTATGGATACTCTTCATACGTAGGATCTAGATGCATTTTGTCACGAGGAAGTTCCCTACTCTTATGGTGAAGGTCAAAAGTCTCTAAGGGTCATCCAAGGCCAAACTGTGAACCCCTGATAACATGGTATCCCAAGATGAAGAATCCTATTTTCTTTTTGGTTAAGGTCAAAGGGCATTGAGGTTCATCTACTTTGAACACCTTGTTAATGCCATACCTTTACAAAAAAAGGTGCGTCAACCTGTGTCTGTAACCACACGTGTTCATGTGTAAAAAGCAAAAGAAATCATACATGTTCTTACGTGGCAAACCTGTGTTTTTGGAACCCTCTGGCCACAGGTTGACACAGTTTTGACACAGGTTGACACACCTTTCCCTGCCTTAAATTTCAAACCACAGGTTTTGTCTCAGAAATCGTTGTTAACATTGGTTTTACTTGCCACACTTTTTGCAAGTAAAACCTGTGAAAACCTGTGGCAAACCTGCATTAAACCTGTGGCAAAGTGTGGTAACTGGCCAACCTGTGTCAACGTCAAGGGAAAACACAGGTTTCAATGCAAAAACCTGTGATTACCCATGGCGGACACATGTGAAAACCTGAGGATTTGGAACTAATTGCCACATGTTTTTTTTTTTTTTTTTTTTTTGTAAGGGTATCTTAAGGTGGCAAGTGTGGTCTTTTATCATGCTTTATAGATGTGCTATGTCCAGAGAAAGCTCCCAATTGGTTTTTGGTGAAGGTCAAAGATCATTTAGGGTCATCAGAGGTGAAACTTTGAAAATCTTTTTAAACATGATATCTCAAGGTAGGAATGATGGATATTCTTCATAATTAGCATGTAGATGCATTATATGAGGAAGGAGAATGGTGTTGTTTTTGATGAAGGTCAAAGATCATCTAATGTCACCTGATATCAAAGTTTGAAAAACTTGTTCACATGATATAGCATTTCCAGCTAGGAAGCATGGATGCTCACCATATAAATGCATCCTGAGCAGTGGAATTTTTAAAACTTGATGTTCCTTAGGAGCAAGATAGCAACCCTAATCAATTCAAGGTCAAACAATAGCATGAAAAATAAAGAAATACAAACCATTGGTCCTCAATGTGAAGCCCTGACACAACACATGTTTGCTACAAGTTGGCTTCTGGTGGAAAATGTGATAACTTTAGTTCCTAATATCGTGACAACTGAACATGGGAATTGAATGAAAATTTCCCCAGAATGCTTAAAATCAGTTTCTTTGTGTTATATCAAAAATAAATTTGGGTTTAGACTATTCTTTTAAGCTTCATTCAGAACTACAAAGGCTCTATAATGTCAATGTTTCTGGACCAGTGTGACACATCCCCCATCATGTATGAGAAACTGCTTTGATATCTACCTTGAAAGTATGATATTTATCCAGACTTCCTACCTCAATTAAGATATTGTGTGTTAAACAAAGTTTTCAGAGTTTGACCCCCTGTGACCCCAGATGACATCTGACCTTTACCAAAAACAATACGTTTCTCCCTCTTAATATGGAACATCCACTTACCAATTAAGTTTGAGAACTGTTGGAGTTTCCCTTTATCAGATATCATGTTAACAAGCTAATCGTCACAAACACATACACCAACACACACACCAACACACACGCGCACCTACACAGACATCCACACATGCATATACTCACCCAATCATGACTGCATGGGTTTCCTTTTCATCACCAGTAATAGTGTTAAACTGATGATGTCATGAGATTTTACTTAAATCTTACAGTAGCATACCCAACATGCATCTCCCTTTATTGGCTTTCTTACTTATGGAGTTCTACTGTTTTTTGGCTTGAAATAAATTCACAGGCAGAATTACTGATTTACTTTACCAGTGTCAACCCTTTCACCGATATGTTACTCAGTATTATTTGTAAATTATTTTTTCATCCTTATTGGACAGATGATGATGAACACGAGTGGATTGTTAAGACTTGTCGAAAAGGATGGGATGAGATTGTGGGTCATCAGACGCCTGAAGCAACGTAGCAACATAGTCATTGTAATAGGTGTTATCACGTGTGGTGCATTCTTCAATTGTCCTTTGTCTGAGTCAGGAGAACCAATTTTTATGTGGTGCATTTTTGGTGCAAACTTTTGTTTGGTGTATACATGAAAAACCACCAATATTTGTCTTGCATGTGCATATCCACAAAATCAGAGCTGTAAATATTGATTTGTTCCAGCAATCATTAAATTACTTTTGTACGATATTTGTATTGTAAATAGTTCGTTAATAAGAGATTGAGTTTATTAAAATGGAGCTATGTGGAATGTTTTTTATTTTGCTTCAGCACATGTCATTAGAGAAAGTTGGGAAAGCATAGAAATATTCCAATATAAAACAATATGGACAATTTGGTGGGAAATATTACACTTTTGATGTACCAGAGACAGAGACCATCTACAGTAAAGTAATAAACAGTCAAAATTTTTCAACATCACATGATGGATAAATTGATTGATAAGCTTTGAAGAAATTTTTCAGTTAAAGCACATCTCTTAAACCTGGACTGAAAATGATGGAATAACATTTGTAGTATCTGGAAGCATGTGAATGTGTGCAAATAAATTGCTGGTGTGGTCGGTTGGCACATTATAATTACTGACATGCATAACCTAGGTGCATAATATAGGTGATATTCTAGAGCAAAGAAAAGGCACTGTGGATTCTTGAACCTCTTTTCAACTGCAGGAAATAATGCTACATTGTGAACAAACAGCCATGATAACTCACTTCAAGCAAGTCTTGTTGTTTCAAACTCTGTAAATGAGCTGTGAGCTAAAGGAAATCCTTTCCTTAACCAGTTAACTGGGGAATTAAAATATTGTAACTTTCTTCCTATTGCAGAATTAAGTACATTGCATATGTATACAAGACGGATATGTCAGTCATGCACAGTAGGATGAAGTTAAGACATGACGGATATATTGGCATACACATTTAACTGGTTAATGCTATGTAGATTGTTTGGCAACTGCACATGGCCAGCGCATCTCTAAAGCTAACAAATAAAAAGAAGCCAAATTATCATATTTCAGGATGGCAGTCTCAGTGGTAACAGATGCCATCTGTCATTTTAGAGGAAAAGCAAACAAGTAAAGTAGCATATTAAGAACATCAAAGGAAATGTCAAAGCTGTCGTAGGTATTTGTTCTGCAGTGTCAACGTAAACTCATCACGTTATGCTATAATGTATTTCATTATGATGCATATATTTATACCTTGAATACAACAAAATATAATGGTGCTTTTTAAGTTCATTTTATTTTTCACTGTATGTATTTTATTGTGCAACTTAAATTTTTATGTTCATTCCTCCTTCAAGTAACAATGTGCATTGATCTGAGACACAAGTTCTTTCCCAGTGAAAAATGGGACAACTTTGGACAATTTTTATCTTCCATGTTCATCCTAGGCTATGCCTTTTGGATGATTGTGGTAGCAAAAAACTTCTGTTTTTGGACAATTTTTTGAGGTTTCGAAGATAGGAATGTTGCATTGTGTAATTGGCTAACTGTTCCGGGGGTTTCCCGCGAGACCGAAGGTCTGCGAGACCAAAATTGCATTGAAGCATATAGGCAAAGCGGTAACTGCTTTAACGTGTGATCGTACGCTCAATAAGGTCCACGAGACCGAAGGTCCGTTCGACCGAAATTGAAAAAAGGTCCGCGAGACCAAAATTGAATTAAGGTTTGCGAGACCGAAATTGAATTAGGGTCCACGAGACCGAAATTAAAAAGAAGTCCGCGAGACCAAAATCGAATTATGAATTACGGATATCTTAAATAACTAATACCCAAAATTTTGTGTCCATACGTTAACCGGAAGTGTGAGAGCGCCCTCAATAAATGCATAAAAACAAATGATGGAATATCCATTTTTTGGGGTGCCCCTACATGCTCAATTACACATTTCGTGTGTATGAGTGTGTCATATTTCGAGTCCACAAGTCAAAATATCTCCTCAAGTGATAGTCGTCTTTATTCGGAGGGGTCGGCAATTTAGCCGCAATCCCTGGGGTACCACCCCCTTGGGGCCAATTTAAGGTTGGTATCAATATCTTCCATACAGCCTGAAAATATGCATGTAATAACAAATTAATATTTTGTTATACCAAATTAATAATTTTTAATAACAAATTATTAATTTTTAATAACAAATAAAAACGTAAACATGAGGTCTCACTGTCTCGCAGACCTTAAGTACTTTTGGTCCTGGCAGCCTTCAATCTGGCTGACTTTTGTTCACTTTCGACCTTGCTGACCTTAACTCACTTTCAGTCTCGCAGAAATTCGGTCCCGTGGACCTTATTTCGATTTCGGTTTTGCAGACCTCTTTTTTATTTCTGTCTCGCAGACCCTGATTCAATTTCGGTCTCGCAGACCTTTATTTAATTTCGGTCTCGCGGATCTTATTTCGATTTCGGTCTTGCGGACCCCTTTTTAATTTCGGTCTCGCGGACCCTAATTCAATTTCAGTCTCGTGGACCTTATCTCTATTTCTGTCTCGCGGACCTTTATTCTCGCGGACCTTTGGTCTCGCGGGCCTTCAGTCTCGTGGGCAGTAACCCCACTTAAACTTTAAAGTGGGGATTTTCTACTTCAATTATTGCCGCTTACTGTACACCTGAAGGATTAACTTAGTTGTTTCTTCCATTACAGGAAAAGACCTTGAAGGTTTACTACCTTGTTGGATAATTAGATCCTATTTTATAATGGAATAGTCAAGGCAGCAATACTGGAATGTATAATTGTTCTTGATGGTTTTTAATGGCAAGATGATTTTGAGAGATTTTGGACAAAATCATCCGAAAGCAGTAATTTTTGTCCCATTTTTCCCTAAGTTGCTACCAATATTATGAATGATAATAGGTACCATGAAATCACATTATTTTGTGGTTTACATCATATGTACCTGAAAAATATTGGACAGCGTGAATCAAAGTGAAATCTTGGGAGCAATAACACTACCCTTACCAGCAAATAGGGTATGTCCTGTGAAGCATACCAACAAAACAACTGTTGTCATCAATGAAGCATGTCAGCATGGTGATATGCAACTATTTATCTCTCCAGGAATCAAATAAAGCTGGGGAATTAAAAGGGTGATGCTAATATCTTCTTAGGATATTCAAAATAAGAATATTTGAAAAAAGTTTAATGCTCAACTCACAAATGAGGAGTTTAAAGGATGTTGTAAAGTCAGGGGAAGCAATTTTAGAGCTTGAGAAATGGGCTGGTGTAGGTACTAGGAGATGGGATGGAGATAGCTACTGTTAACTGGGAGTGGTGAAATGTTTTATGTACTGTTTTTGGTTTCGATGAAAGAGAAACCTATGCATTCATGATGGCGTGTGTATGTGTGTGGGTATGTGTGTGTATGTGTGTGTTTGTGACACTTTGCTTGTGCACGCCATATCTCAAGAAGGGAAACTTCTTTGAAGCTCAAACTTGTTGTGTAGGTACCCCA
>WURT03134167.1:0-11411 GCA_009936505.3 Holothuria glaberrima | reverse complement strand
CCCTCACATTTATCCTTCTGGAGATATTGCGTTTACAAGCAATTTCCAAGGTATTTACCATTTGACCTCTGGTGACCTCAAACAACCTTTGACCTCCACCAAAAACAGTAGGGACCATCTACTCAATAAGGGCAATCTACATGCCAAATATGAGATCTCTCCGAGTTACCCTTCTAGAGATATCATGTTTACAAGCAGGTGTCACATACGCACATACACACACACACGACATCACCATCGCATAGATTCTTTGCCTGCCTTTGGCAAGGAATCAAAAAGGGGCACAGCCAAAATGAGCAAATTGGCTATAGGTCTACGTCACTTCATAAGACATTTCTGAGGGGCACCACGGCCATCAATAAGGGCAAGTTGGCCATGGCTATTGGTATCGTCGGTTATTTCAAGCCCTGTGCAATATTAAAGTAGGAGGAAAAAATCCTGTAAAATACTTTATAAACCTTAAGGAAAACCCATGTGTGAAAACTGCAACTGTGAATGTCTCATATTAGGCATGTAGTATTTGAATACACACATTGTCTTCAGTCAAGAAAATTCAACTTGCCATCCATTCACTGACAATGACATCAACCTTCTCCGGAAGATTAATTTCCTGTTTGTTTAAAGAAAATTAATATAAAGGAGTTAATGATACCAAATAATGTAACTGAGTTGTTATAATGCACTACATACTACAAAGACCTATCTCAAAAGCTAAAGGCCACATTAATCTGCATCACAAATAGATGTATAAAACACCAATATTCCTTGAGTAGGGAATACATGACCTTAGGAATCATGTATGACTCCTGCAGTGATGTCATGGCTGTTGTATAGGAACAAAATACTGTAGCAGCTATAAACTTTTAATTACTAGCTTAGCAATGAGTGTTAATTTATCAATAGGTCTATATCACAGACTTCTCCATAACTTACACTTTGAATAGGCAAAATTATAGAAGCACTTTAAGAAGTCACATGAAGGGAAAGATAGTGATCAAATAAATACAACAATAGCAAAAAAAGTAGTGAAAGAGTGAACTTTATAACAGTAATTCATTTAGCCTGTGATGGAACACAAATGATAACCCCAACATTACGTGCAATTGCCCTTACTCAAATCGCATACCACTGTACAGAGCAAAACCCGACCTCTGGTTGAAAAGTCGGGATTTTACTTGATGTTCGCACCTATAGATTATAGCCTAAAATTTTGAAAAATCAACAAAAATATTATAAAACTTGATAAGCGTCCCAGAAGCTATAATCTGTAGGTGTGAACATCAAGGAAAATTCTGACTTGTCAGCCAGAGATCGGGTTTTGCACTGTTCAGTGGTAGGGGATTTGAGTAAGGGCTATATCACGTAATGAAAGATTTCTGTGTATGTGTGGCACAGTACGGGAAATTGCCTAGTGGTTGCTATTCCAAACTATAAGTTAAATGGCTCCTCCAGTCAATGCCAGAAGTTGCCACTCCAAAGTGGCGGCAGGGAACCCATCCAAGCCTAGCACAACTGTGTCCATCATACTCTTGTACCGAGTCCATTGTATGCACAATTGTCATTGTAAACATGTTTTCTGCTTCCCATAGAGGAAACAAAACAAACCCTAACTGTGCCTGGTGAAGAAGAGAAGTGTATACTTCATGATTTTCTGATAATCAATCAAGTACCTATTCATACTGTACTTTCAAACACTATAAAAAATTACACTTCAATTGATATACTTTAAAAATAACACAAGTGTTATCCATTAACTTTCATACTCATCTGGCAACAACAACATGACCTAGTAATATTTAGTAAGGAAATTAATGCACAAATATTTAGTGTTGAGTAGTAAAATCTACCCAAGTACATATGTGTGACATAAGTGTTAATATGGGTATATGATTAACCCCTGGACATTTCTGAGATAGTGAGGCACATCCAGTCTCATACCCAGACTGTGACCCAGTTATCGATACATTACAGTACCTACCCCTTACACTCTTTGAAATTTTTGTCTGTGGAGTATATACAGCCACATGTACAATAAGGAACACATAGTAAAAGTGCTACCAATGTTTTAATAGCTGTTGTTTATTCCACTCTGTATTAGACCATTCAGTGACTGCCCTATGTTCCGACACCCCTATGTTCCGACAACTCATAGATAGAGGTATTGAATTATGTGTGAACGATTGTTGTTAAGAAAACAGATGAGGACACAGTGGTCCGGACACAGTGACCTAGCTAATGTCACCAAATAAATGGTACCAGAATAATCAGACCCCTAGCTTCGCTGTTTTACGGGGTAGGCCCACCCCACCCCTCTTTTCACCCGCCATGCCCCCTCTCTTGCCCTCCTTTCCCCGCCCTGCCCCTTCTTTCAGCTGCCCTTGCAATTTCATTATTTGCCAATAATTAGAGGCGAATACATAGATATTCACTTTTTAAAACCACATGTCTATACAAACAGTAGATGGACAGTCAAGAAAAGTTAAGGTAAAGACAAAATATTGATCTTCCATTTACATTTTTCTCACATTTCTAAAAACTTAGGGTCTGCGATCTGCATTTTATGGCTAAGATTTTTCCAGTTGTGGTATTGAAAGGTAGAAAAGACCAAATTCTGGGTTAAGAGAGAGGCTAAAACCCAGGTGCTTCCAGGGGCTTCGCGCCCTGGACCTTGGCCAATGGTTCGCCGCTCTTCGCACGTGCATATTTGCCCCCTTACAGTTCCTCCCCCTGCCCCTTTTTCACTGAAGCAAGGGGTCTGATAATCATAGCGGTTTGCCGGAACACAGAGGTGTTGAAACAGATATAAATGGGTATTGAAATGGACTTGTTGGAGCATAGGCGTGTCTGAATATAGGGCTGCTGTAACCTACCATTCACGGTTACGCCACTAGTTGGCTTGGCATAGAGAATGCACAAGAACATATATGCTTGTATGTTAGGTTTTGCGAGTGCAAGCCTTGGTGTGATTGCACACAGAATGAGGATGAATTAAAATCTACCTTTCATTGTGATGACAGCGTAACTAGTGTGCCTCATCATATCTATTTGCAACCAGCTGTGATGTCATTTGCTGGTAAATACTAATGAGTCTATTCTCATATTGCGGGTACTACATATCTGTTGCATGTAAAGAACAAACAGCATTACTCTTTGAGAAGCTTTCCATACTGCTAAAGATGCTGATACAGATACGACACACAGAAGTTCTCCGTAATATCATAGCATGTCACTTTTAATTCAAAAAGGGTACTGGGATAATGGGAAATTATATACAAAGTTTCACAAGTACTGTACTAGTAGAATGTAGCAGATCAAAAGGAAATGATTAATTTTTCATTATTTAATTGTTAAAGGGGCTCATTGAGTTGGTTCACAAAAGTTATGACTTTTTTCACACCTGGGACCTGTTTCATAAAGTGTCAAGATCGATCTTAAGTTTGATTTCAATAGGATGATGATCACATGGCAGATCAAATTTACAATAGATCTTAACTCTTTATGAAACAGGGGCCTGGTGAGACAACTTGATAAATTTTCAAACTAAGAGATTCTGCACATCTGACACACAACTGAAATGGCAATGATAGGGTAATCAATGATTAAAGGCAATTACTATGAATTCGTGTCCAAACACTTTTTACCATTAAGTATAGGTCATATGCATCCCTGTCCACAAAAACATCAGTTTCTCTCATTTTTGGTAACTAAACAAAGTGATACATGAGCAATGAGGCTAATTAGAAACATTGTCATGTAATGATTTCCTTCAAACTCGTAACAAAATAGTCAAAATCAACTCAATGAGCCCCTTTAAATGAAGATATTGAGCCAGATTATAAAACTTGTTACAATGAAATATTGTATGCAATCAATTTTTGCAATGACTTAATATCAATCCCATGAAGCTGTACTCAAGAAAATGAATTGCTCATTCAATTCTACAAACTGGGATTAGAGCTATATGTTTGAACAACTTTGCAATATATCAATTCATTTGTCAATTAATATGGGTAAATTTAGTCTTAAATTCCTGGACATGCATTGGTGGATATTTCTATTTTTTATACTATACAAGATATATATTTAAAAGCTCCTCCTGTTTAGCCTGAGAAAAATCTCATGCAGCATTATGCAACAGGGAGGGTTGTGAGAGACCTTTATATGCAGCAGGGTTGTGACAAACCTTATTTAGCAGAGTTGTGACAAACCTTATGCAGCAAGCAGGGAGGGAGGATATTTACTTGTCATAATTTATCTCATGTTGCAGGATTTGACAATCCTACTACCGAGGGAAAGCACTTGTTCCATAGACTATACTCCACATCAGATATCCGAGGATGAAAGTTCCAACATTAGATATCTGAGGATAAAAGTTCCAACATCAGATATCTGAGGATAAAAGTTCCAACATTAGATATCTGAGGATAAAAGTTCCAACATTAGATATCTGAGGATAAAAATTCCAACATTAGATATCTGAGGATAAAAGTTCCAACATTAGATATCTGAGGATAAAAGTTCCAACTTTAGCTAAATATATTTTTTAAAAGAACCAAAGGACTAATTCTGTGTAAAATTTTTGTTTCCTACAAAAATTTTGGAGCAAAGAAAGTAAAGATGATACTTTTATGCACTGAGAATTGTCGAGAAATGCAACAGTAGGGTATTGTTTCATAAAACTTTACAAAGGTTAATGAATAACACCACATTGTTATTTTAGGTGATTTAAATCCTTTCCTCAAGAAAGTTTATGGTTTGGCAATCAATCTGTTGTTACTTTTTTTCAATTTTACTTCTTCTAGGAACAAGAAGTGCTTGTTTCGCAAAATGTTGTTTCACGAAAACACGAAACACGTTTTCTGTCTCGTGTGTTGCATTTTCTGTCGTCCGTGTGTGTTCGGCTTAAGAGAGTTTAGGTATTGTCATACCACAAATGGGTACAAAAACAGTTCATTATCCTTTGGATTATTATCAGTTCCAACATTCCAAAACTCAAAACCCTAATTTATAACTGCTACAAAGAGCTGTGATCTGGATTTACCAAAGAATAAAGCAACAGTTGAAGGCAAGATGTTTTTCTGCAGTATTAATTGTAGCACAGCCTAATTAGCATCTTCCTCTAAATTTTACGTCTGATTTAAAGTGATTTCTTAGAATACGTACTTGTGTGCACATTTTCTTCCAATTTCATAAAACTTTGTAAAGATCAAGCTTCAAATTCAGCTGTATTCTGTTAGTATCAGGGAAGACCCAGAAAGGTGGGAACTTACTTTATTTATATAAGAAATTCTCAGCATGCATATCCTTCACAAAAAAATTTCACTGTGAAATTGGTAGTACCACCGGATAAGTTTTCCAAATTACTTGAGTGACATTTTGTAGCTATAGAGGTAAAATATTAAAGACTACACATCTATTTCTACCTAATGTGCTGTTAATTAATCAACTGCCCATGGTCTTTCAAAAATCGCATTTCCATTTTCTGACATGAAAACTACAAAAAATAGTTATTTCCATACTAGCAAAGTTTTGGACTCTTGCTTGTTGGAACATATGACAGAAGTTCACAAGGATTACATGAAACAGAAATAGTGGGACCAACAAATTGTAACAATGCGGGCAAAGAGGTTCATGGATATAGTAAGGATGTAAGAATGTGATTAAAGGGTAACAATTGGGGTTGGTCAATAACACCAAGCAACAAAGACTTTCCTTTTACTCCATTTGTAGTAGCTCCATGGCCACACTACCTTTTTGTTCTTATTAACGTGTTATAGCGAACAAAAATAAAATTATGCTGACACTTAAAATCTTCAGAAGCAATTTATTGAGCATTTACCAGTGACAAAGTTTATTTTGTCGTATTACAGAGTCTCTCTTCTTTCTCTCTCATTAGGCTTGTTGAAGCATTACATCAAACTTGATGTTTCTGTTTCTTCCTCTTTTAATAATTTACATTAATCAGAAAGATGAGCCTAACAGTGAGTAATGGACAACTTAACACACGAATGAAGAATCTCGACGCCTTTTGAGTTGCTTTGCTTTTCACGATGACTGCATTCACGATGACTGCACTTTGTGGAAACATGGAAACATGGATGAGAATTAGAGGCATTTTCACTTCATAACAGAATATTTTTAACACAACAGATACTACTGGCAAAGAAAACGAAAGCAGACAGGCTTCAGGTGTTGTAATGACTACACTATCTCAGCATGGGGGAGGGAGAAGTTGACACATTCAATCCCACTAAATTCAAAGTGTGTATCAATACAGTAGAAAGAATGCACAAGTTTGTTATGATGCAGAGGCTTCAAATTAAAATTTTTTCTAAATGCATTCCACACTTCACATTACAAAATCCATTCCTAAAGATTAATGACTGATTTTAGGATGACAAACCTGGAGTTCAGTAATCTGTACACCTGTAATCAGGGTGACCAGATTTTGAAATCTGAAATAGAGGACACTAGCTGATAGTAGGGTTTTGTGACCTCATAGAGTGCATGGCAAGCACCAAGTGCAACACCCCTAGCATGTGGAGTCCATGGGTCCACCTCAGGGCACATGGTGGGGTGGAGGGGCAAAGCACTGATGGGGGTCTATGGGGTAAAGCCCACAGAACCTTCTGGCTCCAGATTTGAGTGCATCCAAAGTGCCATGAAGTCAGTAATTAGATTGGTTCAGGTAATAAATTAGAAAAGGTCCAAAAATTGATTCTATGTTCATGTCAATTTGTGTATTTCTCTTTTGATGACAAGACTGCAGAACTGACAAGAACCTCAGCATGACCTTTTGTTAGTTAGCAATGTAATAAATGAATACGGGTGGGTCACAGAAATACACAGGCCTACTTAGAAGTGGCTTTAGGTCTGTCCTGTGCAGTGAATTGAAGATTGGTATTGCACCCTAAAGCCATAGCCTACACAGCTGTTTTGCATTGTCCCTGAACATTAGTTAATAGAACAATTAATTGGTCTTCTTTCAAGATTTATGGGGGATTAAAACACTTGTTTGCAATGAGAGTCTTTACTGTTGAAAAACAGATGTGAGTGAGATGTGCAAAGGAAATAGTTCCATTAATTCCAAATGAAACATAACTTAGTTCCACGAAACAACTACTGTGCATATACGAATGTACAGTATATACAGTACTGCTGGTTTACGAGTTTTGGCTTGAAATGCAATTGCTGTCTGGTGGGAGGGGTTTAAGGGGAGCGGATGCCACAGCTTTTGCATGTAGGGGAGGTTCCACTCATCCACTGGACAGAGATAAGCCAAGTAGAAGTCCAATTCCTGACACTGCATTGTCCAGGGTTGTCGGCCTGGAGGAGGGGTCTAAAGGAGGGTTCCCATTTGAGAAAACTTTTCACACCAGGTGGTCTTGGTGCAAATTGGTGCTATCTTTTTCTGTTTTTCAAGTGTTTACATTTTTTTGTAAAAAGATTCTCCCAAAACTTTACCCACCCTTGGCCATTCCACCCAATGAGACCACTGCAAACTTTTTGTCTAGCAACATGGATTTCCTGAGAATTTTGCTCAAGACTTCCAATTTCCTGAAAATCAGGAAATTTCTTGAACTATTACATCTTTGATTAGAAATTTTACAAAACAATACTCAAAATTGTTTTGTATGTTTAATGTTTCAAGGAAGGATACTGTAAACATTTCATAGTAAGTGCTTTACATGAAAATGATCAGGACAAATAATTTTATTTCAGAGGTTGAATTCTCTTGATGTGTGACTGGCAGGCACCAAAGCTGCATCTAATACCAGACCTGCAGGCATGGTGATGTCTGCAGGGGGTGCATCTTTAAACTTTCCTTCAGTCTCTTTCCGCAGCAATGGACCATTGCCATTCAGAAAATTCTCTTGTATTGGAGGTTTAATTTGACATGCTTATGAAATATTTTGGCTGTGCATGGTTGCAAATAGGCTTGGACCAAAGTTTTCTTGTCACTTTGCTAGGTACTCCACCTACATACTAGTAGGCCATCCATGGTTCACCTTACTTGTGGGGTACAGGACAACATACCTGCTGGGGTCGAAGGATTCCATAAACATTAGGGTATAATTGAACTTGTAGACATTAACCCGCTCCCTGTGACAGCTGTCTAAAACATTGAGCAGTTCTTCCTCTTCCCTACCCCATGAAGCTTAAAACAGTACCCAACACCTATGGTCTCTGTTGTGTCTTCCATTTTCAGTTCACACTGCAGCCTTTATTGCATACATGCTGCCCATTAAGGTAACTAGTGACAATTTGTTCAACCACCGCCTACTGCAGTGCAACTTCAAGTACTGACTCCTCAGAAATGAATCTGTAGCTGCAAGCATAGTACACATTACAACATGTGCAGTGGTTGTTACTGAGTATGTAATGAATAGCATATAGGCCTGCCAGGGATTCTGCCAGAAACTCAAAAAAGGTGGGGGGGGGGGATTCATTACTGCTATAAAACCCCATGTCCAAATTGATGCTGTCCTTGGCCAAAGTTACAAGTGGGTTCAGGGGGATAAAAGCTTGCTTCAAGGCCCTATAAGGTGCAATTTGAAGGGTTTTAAAGGCCATTTATTTATGTAAGTTCAAACATTGCTGCAAAAAGTGACCTCTTCTTAAGTGAGATACCAAGATATTGACAATTTTTTTATGGAAATGAAAAGGGGGGATTTTACCCTCCTTCTTCTGGAAAGGGGGGACAAATCTACCTTCCCCCCAGACTGAAACCCTGCCAACCTATCTTGTCACTTTAATTTCAAATTACCAGCAAGTGAATTATTTATGTATACTACCTTTGTCAATTTTAAAAAATTTTAAAAGAAATCTCAAAAATTACTTGATTGATATATTACCGTAATTCATCTCAGTATTGGTATAGGTAAGTTTGTTTTAAACCTCTTTTGTACCTCTTTGTCATTTTGTGTTTTTCTATGTTGTTTTCTATGTTCATTTCCTTACTTTACGGCAAGGGCCAGACTCGAAGAGATTATTTTTTCTGGTCCTTTATCTTCTTTTGCTTAATAGCTATGTTATAAGTTGCAAAATATTCAAATGTTGTTGTATTATGTTACTTTAATGTGGATTTTGACTTGTTTATTGTCATTTGGCCTAATTGTTCTTGCAATATAAATCAATTGAAGATATAAATAAATCAAACCAAATCAAACTGGTCCATACACTGACAAGCCCACTCTTTCATTTGTCACATGCCTACTGCAAGGCACATTGCAATGCCACAGTATTTTAACAGTCTACTAGTGTACAGAAGACTGTGCTACTTTTCACTTGTTCAGCATTCACAATAACATGTAGTTTCACCTTCAAAAGCTTTACTTGCTAAACAACAAAAGCTTTCAAAAGTCACAAAATATCACACTTTACCATATTGCATATATAATTTCATATACAAAATAGCTCATCAGTTAAAGGAGTTGCTTTTTGACCAGTTTCAATTGTATTGGTGTACATTAACTAGATTTTCTCTAGGTTAAACCTCAAAATACAGGAATTTTTTTAATTTGTTTTTCCTCTCTTAACAAAAAAGGCCTTTTACAAGTTTGAAGCTTTCAGTTTTCTTCAGTTGTTATATAAAAAGAGAAAATGCAGTCACCCCAATCAGAGTTAGTAAGCCCCATCACTCTAGTTCATTAATGGCCTATTTTGATCATGTGACAATATTTTTGTTAGTGAATTGTGAAATTCAAGGAGAATTTCTCCTTGCTTTACCTTTTGTTGGTAATAGTTATGTTCAAAACGTCTTCAGAGGTGCTTGTAACACAATAAGAGGAGATTTAGAAGAGTTTGCTGATTTTTCAAAGCAAATTTTGGGGCGACTGCCATTCCTACAGGGGTCTATATCCTTATTGGCCTAGGAGGTCAGGCCAAAGGTATCTTAGTTTTAAATATACAAGTTTTTTAAATTACAAATGGAAAGTAGTTATATGGACTGCTTTGATTCAGTGAATGCATCGCTTCAAAAAATTTTTCACTTTCTCTAATGAACTTCAAAATACTTTTATTTGCACAAGGTTTAGACAAATTATGTCTGTCAAAAAGTACTATATAAATAGTATAGGCTTATGCCCAACATCTGAGTAATACAAGCATGAAAAGCTATGATTGCACTGTTCTGTAAACTTTGCAGAGAGATGTAATAATGATATTAAAAAACCAAAAGTAACATGTTAATCATGTCTGTCCATTGAAGGGGCACATATGTATGCTATTGTATTTAAAAACAAGTACACTATGAAAAGTACATGAAGGGTAAATTTTTTGGTGCACCTGCAGCAGTTTGACATGTGATTCCCTTCAACAAAATGCAGCCTACCCTGGTACGACCGGGTAGGGTCCTTTTTAGTATCACCTACATTGCAAGTTGCAGAATGTGCATCCAATTCCTATGAATGCAATTGTATTATGTACGGAACAATTTTCTATTAAGCTCATAACATACGGCCAGAATTAATAGGCCTATAGAAGCAGAAATCAGCTGATCTTTATTACTTCCAAGGTCCCTCTTTTCCCACTAACTTCTACACAAATACACTGTCATTTGTGTAAGCTGTACTGTGCAAGAGAATCTAATACTGTACTGCTTGCACATACAGGGCTAGGAAAATGTTTACTTTCCAGTTCTGAAGTAAGTATATAACATTTTCCTCAATTTTTGCACATTTTGGTATATTACAAGTAAGACTGTCCCTTCAACGGCAAAAATTCCCTCCAAATATCAAAATTTCTCAGGAAAGCTCCCCAGCTTCCCCACTTTTTCCACCCATGTGAACATGTTTATTTGGATCAGCATCTGTACTTCTATCTTGTTGGAGGGTCACTATAAAATTTTAATTACATTATTATTTATAACATTAGTGGACATGGTTCAATTTCACAATTTGTGTCCTTAAATAAAAACATTTGTACAAGTGTTATGTGTCAATTGCAATCAATTGCAATGTGTCTGTCCAATGGTTACAGTATGTGTGAAACTGAACAAACTGTTGGTCATTCTAAGCCACAATAATACTACACAGGAGTGCTGCAGGGATTCCTTATGATGCAAATGTACATTAATAAAATATGATTAAAAAACCAGAAAGCCAAAAGGCTTAGTGATTCCTTGCCATAGGATATTATGCAACAAACACGAATCACCCATATGACAAGCATGAGATCCCTCCTACTTTGGCTATCTTTGACCGCCACAAAAATGATAAGGCTTTTCTACACAATATTAGCAATCCACATGCAAAGTATGAGATCCCTCACGGTCATCCTTCTTGAGATATTGTGCTTACAAGGTTTTGACCTTTTGACCTCTGGTGATCCGGTATGACCTTTGACCTCCACCAAAAACAATAGGGATCATCAACTCAATATGGCCAACCAACATACCAAGTATAAGATCC